>JXCR01088032.1:2533-39067 GCA_002079205.1 Phalaenopsis hybrid cultivar | reverse complement strand
GCAAACTGCTTGTTTGTTAAGCCTAACGAGCCGAACACGAATAAATTTTTAAGCTCGAAATGTAAATGAGACTAACACGAACAAAAATTTGTTCGCTCGTGTTCGGCTCGAATTGGCTCTAAAATAAAAAAAATAAATATATACACACACTTGCATACATAGAAATTCATAAAATTAAGTCCTATAAATTATAATATATATAAATTATTAATAAGAGTATATTACTATTAGGTATATAAATATTATATATTTATATAATATAAATTTTATAATTATTATCATGTACTATGTAACAAAAAAAACCCTAATCTCCGGCCTCCCCTCCCCTTGTGAAAGCTTTCGGGTTCGGCGGCCTCTCCCTCTTTAGAGTCTTCTCCTTCTCCTCTCAAAATCACGAAAAAGCTTTCTGCCCCGAGAACTTAGGTTGCTATAATATATTGAAAATTGCAGAAAGAAATGGGGAATGAGAAGCTTGGATTCACCATTGTTCTATAGGTGTTAGATATTTAAGACATACGGAAGGAGCCCATTAAGCTAGAATGCACACTGTTTTCATAAAGAGAGGAGAAAGATCCTCCCTNTTCTATTTCTTCAAGGGACCAAAGGGAGCGTTATTGTGGATAAATGTTTTGCCTTCGATTCATATTAAATCCTGATTAATAAATCCAGCAAGGAGGTGCATTTAAATTCTTCATGCAGCCAAACACCCACTTAAATCCAAGATTTAGTAAATCCTTTTGTAAGTTGGATTTAGTGTATTTAGAGAAGCTGGAGCTTGTGAAGGTGGGTGGGAGAAAGGAGGAGAAAGGGAAGTGTTACCTTCCTCGATGGTTCTTGGTTGGAGCGGAGTAGGAGGAGAAAGATAGGAGTTTTTGTTGGTCCTTGTATGCGGCAATCTCATTGTTGCTTTCCCAGCTAGCTCTATGTCCGGACTCCGTATGGAAAAAAAATTTCACAAATAGGGTACATATATTTAGAGAAATCCTTGTTTAGAAACTTACCAAATATATATTGCCTAAATTAGGTCAGGAAATATTTTTGAATAAAAAGATAGAAAAACATAAAATTGGAAGGGAAAAAGCTAAACCAAACGTTTCCTAAGATATCCTAATCATATAGCTAAATCAATTCTTCCTAAGGTATCCTAAAATTGGAAGGGAAAAAGCTAAATCAATTCTTCGTTGTTTAGAAACTTACCAAATATATATTGCCTAAATTAGGTAAGGAAATATTTTTGAATAAAAAGATGGAAAAACATAAAATTGGAAGGGAAAAGCTAAACCAAACGTTTCCTAAGATATCCTAATCATATATTCCAAGATTTGCAGGGCCACATGAGAAATGTGAATATAGAAAGAGCCAAATCTTCTCAGATTTTCACAACATGCATGCCACTTAATTCTTATGTATTTACATGCCTGACGCCTAAATTTTATTATTCAGGTTGGCCTAAAAGGTTCCAATGGTTTCAAGTTTCCAATTTTGGCTTTTTTTTGTGGCGTATGAAATCAAAATTCTCTCTTTCTCCATATATATCTATATATATATGTAGGCCCAAACTTAGATGATATGTATTAGTACTTCAGAGGTGCTTTTCACCAAATGAAAAAAAGAGGTTTGTGGATTCTTTTAGGGAGCTTTTTCAATGGCTTTTTTAGGAAGTCACCAGAATTCCGGTTTACTGTAATTTTTTTGCTGCATTTTAACAACTTCAAGTGGTGAGTATGAACTGTTTACAAAATTTGAACGTGTTAGTGGGAAAATGCTGCTGTGTGACATTTTGAATGTAAACAAAAGGTACAGTATATGATTAAATTAAAGGGGCGTTTAGATACCACTGTGTTCTNCCAATATTTTTATCATTATGATTTCCTTGAATTTCTCTTTGGATTGTGCCATGCTGAAGAAATCCTTCATGAAGGTTTTGCGTGCCCACCCTAATGTTGTGCAGGATTCCTTTCCATGGTGCTCAAGAAATCTCCTCTATTTTCTTTGAGTGTCCATTGAGTAGCTTTAACAGCTGTTTGAATCCCGGGGCTACAGTTAGGGAAAGCCCTTCCGTTTTGGGCCGGTTGTGTGCAAGGAGGGATTCGAACCCCCGACACCGTCTACACTGGATCTGTTCTCGGGAGTACCTTCAAAAGGGAACCTTTCCTCTCCTCAATCATTTCGGGTTAAGAAGAGGTGAAAGCTCCTTTCTCTCTAGAATAACAGTACGATCCGAGGCGTGAAGTGGGAGAGAATGGATGCTCTTGAATAAGACGACCTTTGCATTTTTTATTTTGATCATTAGTTATAAGCTTATGCGTGACAATGTGTTTTTCACTTTTAAAAAGTTAGTAATAGTGGCATTTTTAATGTAACATTTAAGATTTAAGTGTTATATATGTAAATGCCACTTAAAACTTTATGTTGCGCTCGCGTAAAAATATTTTTTAACCAAATTTTAGGAAGATATTTTAACCCAAAATTTTCCTTCTATTATCTGCTGATATGTGGTGGTAGATGATTGAATTTGAAGATGGTTCGATTTCTATTCTGCAATTCTAAACAACTAATTTTACACCTAATGCATTTCCAGAAAAAAAACTCTTAGAATTTCTTATGCAAGCTGAAGATACTCTGAGTTAAAAAAAAGAGTCTATTTTTTTCAAGAACAGTAATGATTTACTTGGATTTTTCTATTTGAATTCCATGAATCTCTCTGTCTGTCTCTCTCTCTCTCTATTTGTGTGTGTGATTAGGCGATAATTAAGTTCGACATTAGGTTGGTTCTGTTCCTGTCTATGGTGCTTCAGAGATCTCTGCTTTTCTCATGACATGTTGATGGAGCAGCTCAGATGGCCTCTGTTTTTGTAGGTAACTGCTGTGTCCATGTGATGCTGGTAGAGAACATGTGGATGTATTCGTTTTTTGATGGAACTAAGGCGAATATGTGCCTACAATTCCCATTTCATTTAAACTTTTCTATTTCTTCAAGGGACCAAAGGGAGCGTTATTGTGGATAAATGTTTTGCCTTCGATTCATATTAAATCCGGATTAATAAATCCAGCAAGGAGGTGCATTTAAATCCTTCATGCAGCCAAACACCCACTTAAATCCAGGATTTAGTAAATCCTTTTGTAAGTTGGATTTAGCGTATTTAGAGAAGCTGGAGCGTGTGAAGGCGGGTGGGAGGAAGGAGGAGAAAAGGAAGTGTTACCTTCCTCGATGGTTCTTGGTTGGAGCGGAGCAGGAGGAGAAAGATGGGAGTTTTTGTAGGTCCTAGTATGCGGCAATCTCATTGTTGCTTTCCCAGCTAGCTCTATGTCCGGACTCCGTATGGAAAATTTTTTCCACAAATAAGGTAAATATATATAGAGAAATCAATTCTTCCTTGTTTAGAACCTTATCAAATATATATTGCCTAACTTAGGTAAGGTAATATTTTTGAATAAAAAAATAGAAAAACATAAAATTGTAAGGGAAAAAGTAACCAAACGTTTCCTCAGCTAGCTCTATGTCCGGACTCCATGGAAAATTTTTTCCACAAATAGGGTACATATATATATAGAGAAATCAATTCTTCCTTGTTTAGAAACTTACCAAATATATATTGCCTAAATTAGGTAAGGTAATATTTTGAATAAAAAAATAGAAAAACATAAAATTGGAAGGGAAAAAGTTAAACCAAACGTTTCCTAAGATATCCTAATCATATATTCGAAGATTTGCAGGGACACATGAGAAATGTAAATATAGAAAGAGCCAAATCTTCTCAGATTTTCACAACATGCATGCCACTAAATTCTTATGTATTTACATGCCTGACGCCTAAATTTTATTATTCAGGTTGGCCTGAAAGGTTCCAATGGTTTCAAGTTTCCAATTTTGCTTTTTTTTGTGGCGTATGAAATCGAAATTCTCTCTCTCTTTCTCCATATATATATACATGTAGGCCCAAACTTAGATGATATGTATTAGTACCGGAGAGGTGCTTTACACCAAAAGAAAAAAAGAAGTTTGTGGATTCTTTTAGGGAGCTTTTTCAATGGTTTTTTTAGCAAGTCACCACAATTCCGGTTTACTGTAATTTTTTTGCTGCTTTTTAACAACTTCCCGTGGTGAGATTGAACTATTTACAAAATTTGAACGTGTTAGTGGGAAAATGCTGCTGTGTGACTTTTTGAATGTAAACAAAAGGTGCAGTATATGATTAAATTGAAGGGGCGTTTAGATACCACTGTGTTCCCATGTATTTGCATATCTAACACTGCTTTTGCAGGTTAATGCTGAATTGCGGATCAGCGGTTCTGCTTTGATGTGGAAGGGCGATGAATCTGAGCCCTTCAACTCCCTCTTTCTTTTTTAGTCATTTCTCTTAAGAGGTTTTCCATTGCTCTGTATGAATATTGTATGCTAATGCTTCAAGATAATTTAGGATCTAACTCAGACGGTATGTATTAATGCTTGGCTTGACTCATTTGAGAAAGTATTAAAATAAAATATACTTAAAAATATACTAAAATTGAAAACTTCATTTTTCATTTATTAAAAATGCTTGAAGAAATGATATTTAATGCTTTATATCAATTGACCATTTTATTAATTATTTCTTAACCGCGCATTATATTTGTTATTTTGTTTTAACTATAGTTTCAAATAATATTGCTTTCTCTCTTTCATATTAAAAGAGCCTGGTCGTTAGATTTACATGTAGATGATTTACAATGTTTTGTTAAATACCTTGATGGATTTATCCTGCGCTGGATTTACTAGAACCTGTTTGAGTTGAAACCTATATGTAGCCAAACAATCCCGAAGTCTTTAGTTCACGACATATGTAGAGTGGCTTGCTCCTTTTCTTTCTATTCGATTTCTCTAAACTCATTGACTGATGGTCTATTTGGATTGGATTTTACTGTGGTTTAGAAATTTTAGTACTTCTTCAATATTACGTTGTAATGGAATTGTTTGGTCAACTAGAAATGGTTTGCTCAACTTCTGGATGGAATAGAGGTGTATTTAGCTTTCAACTCCCCATTTTCTTTAGTATCTCTTTATATATATTTATGTATGCATTGATGCATATATATAGTGATGAAAGTGAAATGCACCATTTAAGGCGATTATGCCCGCCATATAGTGCTATATGATTCTTTTTTGTGGTGTTGCATGCATACGCACTCTTCTGATACAATTAGGGCTATCAAATTGGCTCGTCGTTCGCGAACTGCTCGTTTGTTAAGCCTAATGAGCCGAGCACGAACAAATTTTTAAGCTCAAAATGTAAATGAGACTAACACGAATAAAAATTTGTTCTCTCCTGTTCGGCTCGAATTGGCTCTAAAATAAAAAAAATAAATATATGCACACACATATACACACACATGCATACATAGAAATTCATGAAATTAAGTCCTATAAATTATAATATATATAAATCATTAATAATAATATATTACTATTAGGTATATAAATATTATATATTTATATAATATAAATTTTATAATTATTATCATGTACTATATAACAAAAAAAACCCTAATCTCCGGCCCTCCCTTCCCCTCTCGAAAGCTTTCGGGTTCGGCCGCCTCTCCCTCTTTAGAGTCTTCTCCTTCTCCTCTCAAAATCACGAAAAAGCTTTCGGCCCCGATAGCTTAGGTTGCTAGAATATATTGAAAATTGCAGAAAGAAATGGGGAATGAGAATCTTGGATTCACCATTGTTCTATAGGTGTTAGATATTTAAGACATACGGAAGGAGCCCATTGAGCTAGAATTCACACTGTTTTCATAATGAGAAGAGAAAGATCCTCCCAAGAGTAGTTGATCTTCTCTATTTATAGGGTTTGAGGTGGTCTCTCCCACCCTTGTCATGTTACAAAGAGACTATATGACAATACATTTAGTACAATGTGACGTGGATGTAGTTTAACGTTGTCAGATTGATGTGACAGCTGGCACTCAGCTGCTAGTTTTGAAAGAAGTGGGCTATGGCTGCATACATTGGCTTGTTAACTTCTATGCCGGCCCATAATGACTATTTCTTTGTATGCATAATGCTTCATGGAAGGTGCGGCTCCTGCCATTAGGCACTGTAAATTTTTTCTTTTTTCTTTTGTGGCGCTACATATTTTTGTTCTTTTCATGCAATGGTAATTGAGCGGCTTACGCTGTCCCTGCCTATTAGTGCGTCTATTTGAATAACCATTGATTCCGTGATGTTTATAATGGTACTCTGTATTTTTCCCCTAACTGTTTGAAAGGTTATTATTTAGATGCAAAAGAATGTAGTGAAATGAACTAAGGAAGATGTACATGTATACCACTTAATTCTTATATATTTACATATTTAACATGTATAGAACAATGGCAAATCTAAGATTGTGATACTGTGATTTTTCGGCAATTTTCTATGTATTCTAGCAACCATATGAAGTCTTGAAAATGTATAATTTTTTCAACCAAGAGAGAATTGAAGTAATTATTGGTTTCTTTTTTGAGACATTCACATGCATACCGCACAATTCTTATGTATTTACATATCTAAAATCTAAAGCTTAGTTTTTCTTGTTAGCCCAAAACAAACTTTTGGATATATTTCTGCAAGAAAGCAAGTGTGGCCATATTTCTCGATTTTGAGCTATTATAAGGTGTAGAAAGTCTCTCGCTCTCTCTTCCCCTATGTTTGTGTGTGTGTGAGAGAGAGAGATTTGACGAGGATGATTCAACATGGAAAGCGATGCTATCCATTTCTAGGGATTTTTCATTTTCTTTTGCAATGGTGGAGCAGCTTGGATGACCTATGCATCCGCAGGTAACCGCTGAATCTTTGTGCCATTGTTAGAGAAGAAGCCCTTCCATGCTGTTTTAAATACCACTCCAATTTTTTTTTCCTCTAATTTTCTGAAAATGTCTTTTCATATTCAATACCGAAACGTGATATGAAATTAAGATGGGGAATTTACATGCATACCACTCGATTCTTATGTATTTATGAAATTAAGCTGGGGTATCAAATGATGTTTGCAATGGCCTGTGCGTACCAGCTTTGGGCAGCCCTATGCTCTGTCCAAAGAAAACACCTTAGTTTATCAAGTGCATTGGTTCATCATATAGCTCTATGCTCTGTCCAAAGAAAACACCTCAGTTGATGGGTTTTTTTGTGGAAGCTTTTTCAATGGTTTTTTAGAAAGTTACAACAACTGTAACCGTACTTTTATTTTGCTGCTTTTTTAGAGATGTCCGGGGCTAGATTGAACATTAACAATGATGTGTTGAATTGTTTTTTTTTTTTTTTGTTGTGTTTGTTAACGTTGTTGGATGAACATAGCATGTGCAGGTGCCTTGGTAACTCTTGATGATCCAAACCCTTTTTCTGTTATGAATGAAATTTAATTTTCAGGCCACAGTAATTGGAGGTCATCATATCTAATTATAATGATTTATTTATAGTTGATTAAATTTTTTTTTTTGGGAGGGGAAGGGGAAGATGGGTTTGTGGCTTTATTTAATTTAGAAGTAAAGTGATATTAAAGTGGATTTACATGTGTTGAATTACTTGGGGAGGAAAATTGCTCACTTTATTATTTACAAATAGGGTACATATATATTGAGAAATCAATTCTTCGTTGTTTAGAAACTTACAAAAATTGCTCACTTTATTATTCACAAATAGTGATATTTAAGACTATTTTGAACTTTGATTTCAGCTGATTTTGTGTCAAACTGAACCCCTTGACGAGACTAAGGCAGTTGTAGCTTATTGAATAATCTGTTGATAAGTTAGGTGCAGTGGTTATTAGAAATTTTTATTTTTTTTGAAGAGCCAGACCGTAGCCAGAAAACTACCACCGCACCTAGATAAGTGTTGTGTGAAAATGTTGTTTTCAACATTTTGAAAACACATACAAACAGACAAGGTGCATTTTCAAAACGCCACCGCATCAAATAAACTGCCTCAAACGGGCCCTAATTGAACAATGCTANTTGAACATTAACAATGATGTGTTGAAATGTTTTTTTTTTTTTTTGTTGCGTTTGTTAACGTTGTTGGATGAACATAGCATGTGCAGTTGCCTTGGTAACTCTTGATGATCCAAACCCTTTTTCTGTCTTGAATGAAATTTCGTTTTCAGGCCACAGTAATTGGAGATCATCATATCTAATTATAATGATTTATTTATAGTTGATTAATTTTTTTTATTTGGGAGGGGAAGGGGAAGATGGGTTTGTGGCTTTATTTAATTTAGAAGTAAAGTGATATTAAAGTGGATTTACATGTGTTGAATTACCTGGGGAGGAAAATTGCTTACTTTATTATTTACAAATAGGGTACATATATATTGAGAAATCAATTCATTAAGAAATCAATTCTTCCTTATTTAGAAACTGACAAAAATTGCTTACTTTATAATTCTCAAATAGTGATATTAAAGACTATTTTGAACTTTGATTTCAGCTGATTTTTTGTCAAACTGAAATCCTTGACGAGGCTAAGGGTCTGTTTGGGGCAGTTGTAGCTTATTGAATAATCTGCTGATAAGCTAGGTGCAGTGACTATTACAAATTTTTATTTTTTTTGAAGAGCCAGACCGTAGCCAAAAAACTACCACCACACCTAGATAAGTGCGGTGTAAAAATATTATTTTCAGCATTTTGAAAACACATAAGCTGCCAAAACGCAGTTTACCCAAACAGGCAAGGTGCATTTTCAAAACGCCTCCGCATCAAATAAACTGCCCAAACGGGCCCTAATTGAACAATGTTGAAGATGATCCATTTTGCGTCCAATTGAGAAGAGACCAACCATTTTTAGTCATATAAAAATGTTGCTAATATTATTTTTTGTCAAGTTTGATTCATCTTTTCTTGCATATATTATGATGTGATTATGACTGAAGTGCTATATGTGTAAATATCAAAATTTCGATTTTTAATATGTAAGGGCATAAGACGTGTGGCGTGTATATGTAAATCACCCAATCTGTAAGGGCTACCGCTGCATTTGTGTAATGGTGACTCAAAAATGGGCGTATCATCTACCAGATGTGATGGAACAGAGGTAAATCTTAGCGTTCAACTCTCTAATGCTAGAGGTTTTCCCTCGTTACTAATAATTTCCTTTGGGATGCAGGTTCTTACATATGTTGTAGGGATTTTTGGCTAATTTTATATATTTTGAGGCATATGATGTTTACTTTTCCTCGTGCTTTTTTTATTAGATAAATTTTGTGAATTTTACATCTATATGCCACACAATTCTTATGGGTTTACATCTAACACTTTTCTGTTCTCAATTTTGCTTGAAAAGCTGTATTTCAATTTTTAAAATGTTAGTAAATCTTTGATTTTTTATGTAATCCCAAGGATTCGAGTGTTATGTATGCAAATTTGAAAGTTTATGTTCGTTGATTTATGCAGATATGATTTGTTTTGAGCAAGAAACATTCCAAGTGGGTCCTTAGTGTGGATAAATGTTTTCCTTTTATGAGATGTTGGAATTGAGTAGCTGAGACTGCCCATGCCTATTTGTGCGTCTATTTGAATAACCATTGATTCCGTGATGTTTATAATGGTATTCTATTTTTTTCTCCTAACTTTGTGAAAGGTTTTTATATGTAGTGAAATGAAATAAGGAAGATGTACATGCATACCACTTAATTCTTATTTATTGGCATATTTAACGTTTACAGAACAGTGGCAAATCTAAGTTTCTGATATCATGTTTCTTTGGGCAATTTGCTATATATTCTTGCAACCATTACGGATGTAAGCGAGCCGAACACGAGCGAGCCTAGTCTCAGCTCCTGTTCGGTTCTTTTATATTTCGAGCTCAAAAAGTGTGTTCGTGTTCGGCTCTTTTGCTTAGCGAGCTGAACACGAGCTGTTCACGAACAAAGAGTCGTTTTCACAGCCCTAATCACGTAGCCATAAGATGTTAAGGGTTGGGGCAAGATTTTAAAATTAATTTTTATGGTAAATCATCATTTGAATTTAATTTAATAATTTATATGATATTTTCTTAATTAATACTTGTAATTGATTATATTTTTTTTAGTCTTGTAGTCAATTAATTTTTTCAAAAAATCAAACACACGATATATACCTACATAGATATATTCTTATGTATTTACTTATCTAAAACCTAAAGTTTAAATTTCCCTGTTAGCCCAAAACAAACTTTTGGATATATATCTACAAGAAAGCAAGTGGTAGCCATAATTCTTGATTTTGAGCTTTTATAAAGTGTTGAAAGTCCCTCCCTTACACTCTCTCTCTCTCTCTCTCTCTTGTTGGGTAATGTGGAGACTCAGTTTACCGCAATTTAATTAGCTTCATAATTAAGAATTTCACTTATCACTTACCTACCTTCCCGCTTATCGCTCACCCACCACATCCCACTTATTCTCACATACCTCCCACCTACCGCTCTTCTGGTTTTTATTAATAGCATGTTTTCTCTTGTCATAGTAAAGCCAAGTCCTTTAAGAGAGAAAGAAAGAGAGAGAGAGAGAGGGGAAGTGAGAGAAGAAAATAAAGATTTTCTTGTAAACGTTGAGACGTTCCATGGTATAATTTCTTAAAAAAATAAAATCATATGCAGTTCTGTGGATGTAAGCAAATTTATCAAATCATATAAATCTGTTTTGATCTATTGATTGTTTGTGTGCAATTTTTCTTGTTATATATTTAGTTTTATTGTCGTCATTTTCATAACAACTGGTATCAGAGCTTTAAGTTGAAATCTAAGAAGATGATGGGCGAAGACAAAGTGATGACATTGGGGATCGAGAAGTTTAATGACACATATTTTGCTTACTAGAGGATGCAGGTTGATGACTACCTCTATGGGAAGAAATTTCATCTTTCGTTTCTGGGAAAACGACCGGAAAAGATGGACTAGCCAGAATGAAATTCGTTGGATCGATAAGTTTTGGGGGTTATTTGATTAACTCTGTCGAGATCGGTTGCCCGCAACGTCATCAAAGAGAGGACTACTGCAGATCTCATGGCGGCTTTGTCAAGTATGTATGAAAAGCCATCGGCGAATAACAATGTGCACCTGATGAAAAAGTTATTCAACTTGAAGATGACAGAATGTGGGTCTATTGCTCAATACCTGAATGATTTCAACACTATCACAAATTAGTTGTCGTCTGTTGAAATTGATTTGAATGATAAAATACATGAGATAATATTGTTGGTTTCATTGTCAATCTAAGTTGAAATATGATGATATTTATGATTTGATTTTGACTGAGGAGGTGAGCAAGAATCATTCCGGTGAGACCTCGTGTTCAAGTTCAGCGCTGAATGTTGATTCTAGAGGGAGATCACATGATAAAAACTCAAGCAGAGGAAGATTAAAATTAAAATCTGGTCAACAGACAACCTGCTGGAATTGTGACAATGTTGGCCACATAAAAAGAATTGCAAGAATCCTAAGAAGTAAAATGATGACTAATGTTGTAACTAAGGAAATGCACCATGTGCTATTGCTGACAGTTTGCAGTTTTATTGATGACTGGATACTGGATTCAGGAGTTTCCTTCCGTACATCTTCCGTCGAGAGTTAATGTGAAATTATATTTCAGGTAACTTTTGAAAGGTATATTTGGTTAATGGAAAAACTATCGACGAGGTGGGAATGAGAGACATTGATATTGCACTATTTTACAAGAGCAAATGAACTTTGCAAAAGATCAGACGCGTTCCTGAGCTGAAGAAAAACCTCATCTCTGTTGGACATCTTAATGAGGGTGGTCATTCGGTGGTGTTTTTCAGATATCACCTGGAAGGTTACCAAAAGAGCATTAGTACTAGCTCGAAGTAAGAGAACTAACACACTATATATGACTACATGTTTACTCGGACGAAGACATATCAGTTAGAGGTGCATTATGAGGAAGCAGAAGAAGGTCCGTTTCCTGAAAAATGGCAGAATGCAAAAGGCAGGAAAATCGGACTTTGTACAGACAAATGGTGGAAAAACACAGAGCTATAAAGAAATCTTGCAATGTTAGAATTCGAGCAAGTGGGAGCTGACCAAGAAAGAGGAGCAGATTTCCTGTCAGAGAATCAGACTTAGGAGCTGACAGAATTTCCATCAAGAAAGAAGACATTGCACAACAAGTGGATGTATCGAGTGGAAATTGTGTTTGGTGGCAGTAAAATGTACAATGCTGAACTTGTTGAAAAAGATTTTCAGCAAAGGCAGTATATTGCTCATGCAATGAGAGTTCTAAGTAGATACATGAGTAATCGAGGAAAGAACTTGGTGGTACAAGACAACGTTGATGGTTATATGTCAACTGATGATGTTACACATGAGAAGCTGAAGTTGTGCTCATGAAGACCAGGACTTTGAGTTGTAGACGCGGAGGATATCATGTTTGATAAAAAGGTCGATACAACCAGTAGATGATGCAGCAAGAGTCTTAGTCTTCAAGTGAGAGAATTGTTGGATGATGTGGATACCCGATTCAATGCAATTTAACTAGCTTTCTAATTAAAAATTCAACCTACCACTCACCTACTTTTTTACATATCGCTCACCCACCACATCCCACCTACTGCTCACCTACTTCACACATAATGCTCTCGTGGTTTCTATAAATAGCCCGTTTTGGCTTGTCATAGTGAAGCCAAGCCAAACAAGACCAAGTCAAGTCCTCTAAGAGAGAAAGAGAGGAAGAGAGAGAGAGAGAAAGAGAGAAAAAATAGAGATTTTATTGTAAACGTCGATGTGCTCGATGACGTAATTCATCGAATAAATAAAATCCTCTGTAGCTCCGTGAACGTAGGCAAGTTTGTCGAACCACGTAAATTGTGTCATTCAATTATTTTTCTGCGTGTAATTTTTCGTTTTATTGTTGTTGTTTTTTCACAATTCTCCCTCCCTCCCTAAATGTGTGTGTGTGTGTGTGTGAGATTTGACGATGATGATTCAACATGGAAAGTAATGTTATCCATGTCTAGAGATTTTTCATTTTCTTTTGCAATAGAGTAGCTTGGATGACCTATGCATCGTCTGTGTCATTGTGAGAGAAGAAGCCCTTCTGTGCTGTTTAAATGCCACACCAAATTTTTTTTCCTCTAATTTTCTGAAAATGTCTATTCATATTCAATACGGAGACGTGAAATGAAATTAAGATGGGGGATTTACATGCATAATTCTTATGTATTTTCGAAATTAAGATGGGGGAGATGGGGGATTTACATGCATACTACTCGTTGTCGGATCACTGTTTCTAGGCCATTATTCTTTTTCCAGTTGTTTGTCACGGACAAATAGTCCCACATTGACTAGGTGTAGGGGCCGAAAAGCAGTATTTAAGTCCTGGGCTGCCCACCACTCTTAAGGGCTCTTTTGGGAGGTGACAAGTGGTATCAGAGCAGACTACTGCCTGCCTGGTGTGTGGACTTTTCATGGTCCAGTGGGACCCTCGGTGGAGCCGTCCGTGATGGCATCACGTGATTGGGTGGAGGAGAATATCACAGACAAATAGTCCCACATTGGCTAGGTCTAGGACCGAAAATCAACACTTCGGATAATATCGGATATCGGAGGACTGATAAAGAAAATGTCCGTAAAATCCATCCTGTTCATGTATAAATTGATATCGCCGTGCAACGAAAACCCTACCTCATTAGTTTAAGTATGAGGCATATGGAGGATGGTCTAATGCCAGACTCCTCAATGGCCGTTGATTACTTTGACCTAATCTTTCCAACGAGCGCTCCTCTAATTGGGCAATGACGATGATATCCATCACGGAAGGAGATCTTAATCCGCTTTAGGAATGCTTCCGAGGGTGCTTAAGAGATCGCAATGCTTCTCTTGCTTTGGCGCCGGAGCTGTTTGGATGGCCCGTTATTCTACGGGAAACCGCTCTCTGTGCGTCGCTGGTGTAGAGATAGCTGGTGGATCTCCTTGGTGATGGAGATAAGGTTAATCTGAGCCCTCCGTTTTCCAATTTTCTTGCCCATCTTTACCAAATGTTCCCCTTCCCCTGTCGTACCCGCAACCCTCTCCGAAATCGATCCCCGCTCTGTCAATTTAGTCCAAAATTATTGACTTCGTGATTAAACCCTCACGATTCCATAGCGATTGGAGCTAGGAAGGCAACAACGGGATTGAGATGTAAAAAAAAACATCTAAAACTCCTCTCTCTCTCTCTCTCTCTCTCTCTCTTTCGTTCGCTTTCTCTCGTCATCTATCTATCTATATTACTTCAGAGATATTCACTCTCGACATGCAATGGCGATAGAGGTGCTTGGAAGGTTTGTGCCTGTAAGTGTAACTGTTGCTTCCATGAGTCACCGGTTGTTGTACATGCTCTTGGATTAAACAATAGTGATTCTAAGCTTTTGATTCCCCATTTCTTTCCGCAATATTCCATATGTTTCTAGCAACCATATGAGCTATTGAAAATACATAATTTATTGTAACTATGTCAAAGTAGAAATCTATCTTGGGTTTTTTTTCGGGCATTTACATACACTCCACAAGAATTTTTAGTATTTAAATATCTAACACCTAAATTTTAATGGTCAGCTGGCCCAAAACAATATTTTGGATATGTTTTGTTAGAGAACAAGCAATGGCCCTTTTTATCTAATTTGAGCTATTATGAGGCTTACGAAGCTAAATTTCTCTCTTCTTTCTTTCCTTATTTTATATTTGACGATGATGACTACATGCAACATGGAATGTGATCTTATCCTTATTCAGGGTGCTTCAGTTATCTCTTCACTTTTCATGCACTGATGGAGCAGCTTGAATGACCTATGCTTCTACAGGTAACCGCTGCATCCTAGTGCCATTGGTAGAGAGCATGTGGGTGTATCTGCCTATTGATGGAACTAAGGTGAATTTGAACCAATGATACCCTTTTTTTTACTTTTCTATATCTTCAAGCAACCAGATGGAGCGTTAAAGTGGCTTGATGTTTGTAATTGCTGTATTGAGCATTTACCATGGTAATTTCCCTTCCATGCTATTTTGATTGATGCTTTATATTCTTCCTTTTTAAAACCAAGAAGAGATGTGAAATGAAATTAGGATGTGGATTTAAATACATAACACCCAATTCTTATACATTTGCAAGCAGCTTTTAAGGCTTTTGATTTTGAGCCGTTGCTTCCACGAGTCCCTGATAAAGAACTTATAGGTGTATATGTTTTTTAATGGAACAAAGGCGAATATGAGCTTATGATTCTCAATTTCCTTCTTACTTTTCTATAGTTTTCAAACAACCATATGAGCCTTTAAAGCTTCTAGAATCTTGCAATTTAGTCAAAGTTGAAGCCTGTCTTGGTTTCTTTTATATTGTCAGATGATTGGCATATTAATTTATCAAAGGATGTTGGAGCCCTTAAAGTGTTTAGATTAACTGCTTCGCCCTACAAAGGAATTTTTTTGTTCATGGAGAATTTTTATAGTGTGAATTAATTTTTAATAGAAAAGGGTTGCTGGACTTTGTTATTGATCTTCTCAACACAACAAAAACAACAAAATCTTTATCTCACTAAGTGGGGTCGGCTGCATGAATATTTTTTCTCCATTGCGTCCTATTTAGTGTCATATTTTCAGTTAATTCTAATAAATTAAGATCATATTTTGCACAATATTTTCAAGTCTTCTTTGTTCTATTTCTGTCTTTCTTAACATAAATTGAATCTAAAACATTTACTCTCCTAATTAGTTCATCAGATGGTTGAAGTTTAATGTGACCAAATCATCTAAGACGGTACTATCTAATTTTGTCCGTTACTGGAGCTACATCAACCCCTATCAAGGATATATTCATTTCACATTTTGTCTCTAAGGGTAAAACCAAGCATCCACCTAATCATTCTCATCTCGACAACACTTAATTTAGTTTTATAAGTCATATGAACACCTTTCTTCGCAAGAATTATGCAAAGGATATATTTTGGAACCTTATCAAAAGCTTTTTCTAAATTAATAAAAATCATATGTATTCCTTCTTATTATCTCTGAACTTCTCCATCAAGCCTTTCAATAAATTTATGGCTTTCATGGTAGACCTGCCCGACATAAATCAAAACTAAATATAAGAAATTTTTGTAATACGTTTTACCGATTTTCAATTGCCCTCTCCCATAATTTTAAAGTATGACACATCAACTTAATTCTTCTATAATTTTCACACTTGGTGCATCCCTTTATTCTTAAAAATGGGGGCAAAAATACTCTTCCTCCTCTTCTCAGACATCTTTTTAGTTATTGATCTTCTCAGAAAAGGAAAAAGGGTGGATTTACATATATGCAATTGAATTCATAGATATTTATTTAGCTATAATCTAACATTTTGTCTTTGTTATAATTGTTGGAGCCCATCAAGTGTTTAGATTAACTGCTCACACTGAAATGAATTTTTTCTTCTTCAAGCGTTCAATTATGTTAGTTTTCTCACTTTTGTTTGGTTTTATTTTTTTTTTTTGTTGATTTGCAGACCTAGAAAAAGACTTTTAAGGTTTGTGTCGAAAAAGTGAAACATTGTTAGGGATAATGTTAGGGCGGGGATTGTGTTGAAATTAAAGTATGTGGCACATGGAGGATTTCTCGACCTTACCATCCTTCGAGTGGTCACTCTCTTTTTCTCTCTCTATCTCTCTCTTTACGATTGGAGCCTCTGGTTGGGCAATGATGATCAAATCCATCACGCTAGGCGATCTTTATCCGTTTTAGAATTGCTTCCGGGGGTGCTTCGGATCATAATGCTTCTCTTTATTGTGGGAGCAGCTTGGATGGCCCACCAATCTTTGGGAAACCGCTGTCTCCGTGCATCGCTAGTAGGGAGAAAACGGGTGGATCTGCTTGATGGAGAAAAGGCTAATCTGAGCCCCATGACTCCCAGTTTCCTTAACCCTCTTTCTGAAGTGGATTTTTATTGCCTGCTTGAAGGCATGATTTAAGAGGTTGTTTTGCAGACGGTTTTGAGCAAGTTTGAAGCAAGGTTCCTCCGAACTTACCGGAAAACGCATTTAGGGGAGGATCTAGAGCATAAACTTAAAATTATTTAGGTAGGATTTAACTTAAATCCTTCCAAATTTTAAAAATGACATGGCTAGAACATGTAGAATCTTAAATTTGATTTCTTTCTAGTTTAAATAATCCCGAGTTTCTAAAATGGGGCATTGGCTGGATTCAACTTAAAATTTCAATTATCACCAACAATTCTCCTTTACTCACCGCTGATCCTTGCGATTTCCCCGCAAGCTCCCCTTGCAATTTCTTGGTTTCTATTTTGTCTAGGTTTTTTCGAATTTCTGGGACTAAAATTTTAGGTGAAATTTAGGGTTTTGATTCTTATACTAACTTCGCATGGAGAAATTAAAAGGATTGGAAGTTTACATACGTATCACTCAATTCATACGTTTTTACATACCTAACATCTAACCTTCAATTTTTATTTATATGCGATTTTACCTATGCATAAAAAGGTATGTTTCTTTTTCAAGTTAAAATAGAGATTTCAAAATAGTGATTTTTTTATGCCCATGATGATTGTTCATCGTGATGCTGTTTCTCAATTGGTGGCATTTTTGTTCACAAATATTCTGGCAGATTATAGCCCAAATAAATGAAGGGCGTTTACATATATATACTGCCCAATTTCTATGTATTTACATACATAGCATCTAAACTTTATTTTTTTACATTTATACCATCCAAATCTTTCAAATCACAGTTTGGTGTCAATAATAATATCTAGTAGCGTTAAATCCTACTTGTAAATTTTGAGGCATATAAAGTCAAAATTTTCTCTATTAAATCCTACTTGCAACTGTAACAACCTTTGCTTGTGCAATAGTGATTCATCAGGAAAGGGGATCTTCCCTCACAGTATTAGAGTGTGGGAGTGCTTTTGCTAGCAGTTTTCAGATTTTAGCGCTTCTTTGACATACTCTTGCATTGGCCTGGAGCAGCTTCGAAGGGACATGCATCTTGCGCGCAACTGCTGTCTTTGTCGATGTTAAGAATAATAAGATGGGACTTCGTGATGAAACAAAATCAAATGTCATTTATTTTTCACCTTTTTGATGTTGTTTTGGGCTGCTATCTACTGGGTTGTGCAGTCATACGATGAACCATACCATAGATGCGATATGGTTGTGATTTCAAGTTATCAGAANTTGAAGGCATGATTTAAGAGGTTGTTTTGCAGACGGTTTTGAGCAAGATTGAAGCAAGGTTCCTCCGAACTTACCGGAAAACGCATTTAGGGGATGATCTAGAGCATAAACTTAAAATTATTTTGGTAGGATTTAACTTAAATCCTTCCAAATTTTAAAAATAACATGGCTAAAACATGTAGAATCTTAAATCTTATTTATTTCTAGTTTAAATAATCCCGAGTTTCTAAAATGGGGCATTGGCTGGATTCAACTTAAAATTTCAATTATCACCAACAATTCTCCTTTACTCACCGCTGATCCTTGTGATTTCCCCTTAAGCTCCCCTTGCAATTTCTTGGTTTCTATTTTGTCTAGGTTTTTTTCGAATTTCTGGGACTAAAATTTTAGGTGAAATTTGAGGGTTTCGATTCTTATACTAACTTCGCAAGGAGAAATTAAAAGGATTGGAAGTTTACATACGTATCACTCAATTCATACGTTTTTACATACCTAACATCTAACCTTCAATTTTTATTTATATGCGATTTTACCTATGCATAAAAAGGTATGTTTCTTTTTCAAGTTAAAATAGAGATTTCAAAATAGTGATTTTTTTATGCCCAAGATGATTGTTCATCGTGATGCTGTTTCTCAAATGGTGGCATTTTTGTTCAAAAATATTCTGGCAAATTATAGCCCATATAAATGAAGGGGCGTTTACATATATATACTGCCCAATTTCTATGTATTTACATACATAGCATCTAAACTTTATTTTTTACATTTATACCATCCAAATCTTTCAAATCACATTTTGGTGTCAATAATAATATCTAGTAGCGTTAAATCCTACTTGTAAATTTTGAGGCATATAAAGTCAAAATTTTCTCTATTAAATCCTACTTGCGTTAAATCCTACTTGCAACTGTAACAACCTTTGCTTGTGCAATAGTGATTCATCAGGAAAGGGGATTTTCCGCCACAGTATTAGCGCGTGGGAGTGCTTTTGCTAGCAGTTTTCAGGTTTTAGCGGTTCTTTGACATACTCTTGCATTGGCCTGAAGCAGCTTCGAAGGTGCATGCATCGTGCGTGCAACTGCTGTCTTTGTCGATGTTAAGAATGGTAAGATGGGACTTCGTGATGAAACAAAGTCAAATGTCATTTATTTTTTACCTTTTTGATGTTGTTTTGGGCTGCTATCTACTGGGTTGGGCAGTCATACGATGAACCATACCATAGATGCGATATGGTTGTGATTTCAAGTTATCAGAAAAAAAGATATGATGTGCTGTTTGAGGAAGAAATGGACATTGGGTTTTATCTTGTACTTTGATAGTTGAGTAAGATTGTGAGAAATGATTGAAGAAAGATGCTAGTTTTGTAAATTTCAATGTTTCAGAGTGCCATGAAATCGCCCTATATTTGAACTATCTCTATGCAGGAATAATTACATAGCACTTCAATGAAAAAGGATGCTTGCTTTGTAAGTATCAATGTCTGTAGTGCTATATATTTAATTTGACCGAGTTGTACTCACTTATTATTAGTTTAAAGGAATCACACTATTAACACGTACAAATTCCTACTCTATTCCGCGGAGAGGTTACTCGCATATAGTTTTATGTCAGCTGTGTGTGAACTCCAACGCCATGTATAAATAGAGTTCAATGAGATTAAAACCCTAACTCATCAGTTTATGTAGAGGCGTATGGTGATGATTTCTTTCGAGGTTGCCTTTCGTCCACTTGCTGTCCTAATGTTGAGCAGCATTACTTTTCATGGCGCTTCAGAGATCTCCGCTCTTTTCATTTAATGTCAATGAAACAGCTTGGTTGACCCTTTAATTCCTTGGGCAACCGTTGCATTCCATGGTTCCGGTGGTATAGAAATATATTCAGCTATAAGGAAAGATAATGTACAATTAATAAGCGAGGTAAACCAGAAGGGAAAAATTGGAAGCAATTTAAATAAGGAAACTCCTAATTTAAATAAGTAAACTCCTAATTCTAGCTGCTTGATTTTTGTCATTCTTGATTGATATTAATCCCTTTCTCCTTTCTACTTTTAACATAATTTCGAAGGTAAAGTGGCTTGCTTTTATTCTATTCTTTATGACTGATGCTGTTTTATGGTTCTTTGGATATTTTAATGCTTCTTCGCTATTATGTTGTAATGAAATGGAGCAGCTAGGATGGCCCGTGCATCTTGAAGCACCCACTTCATCAGTGACATTTTGACCGAGATGGGTGGATGTTCTTTGGGATGGAACAGAGGCAAATCATTGTATTTCAACTAGGGTTGTAAACGAGCCGAGCTTGAGCTAGCTTAGGCTTGGATTGTGTTTGACTTGTTCGAAATTGGCTCATGTTCGAAATCGGCTCGTGAACAGTGTGTTCGTGTTCGACTTGAATTAAATATTCATTTTCGACTCGAAATTGACTTTTTAAAATTAATTAGTAAAAAATAGTGTAGAGTGTTGGATTCAAGCCTGGACCAAATATATGCAAAATAAAGCACATAACTACGTTACCACACGAGCTATTACAATTTAAACTTAGATATAAATATATATAGTATATTTTTATATAAATAATCTATTTAATATATTATTACATAAAATTATTATATAATTTCTTTATTTCGAGCTAAAACTACCTGAACACGAGCGAACAAAAAGCTGTTCGTGTTCGGTTCGTTTATATTTCGAGCCTTAAAAATTTGTTCTTGTTCGGTTCGTTTACTTAATGAGCGAGCCGAACACGAGCTTTTCGCGAACAACGAGCTTTTTTTACAACCCTAATTTCAACCATTTTTTATGTTTGCTTAGGCTGATTGTGTTGAGTTGTTATTATAGCAATTGCATTACCATGTGTATTTTCTCTTCTATTTTTTGCATGTCTTTTTCTGACCCAAGAGAAGTGAGAATTTGGGCTCTTTGGTGACAGGTTTTAGCTCAAATCCGNTTGTTATTATAGCAATTGCATTACCATGATGTTTTTGAATGGTGGTCTGTATTTTCTCTTCTATTTTTTGCATGTCTTTTTCTGATCCAAGAGAAGTGAGAATTTGGGCTCTTTGGTGACAGGTTTTAGCTCAAGTCCGCCCAAACTGCAAATATGAGATTTAATTCTTACAGGCTACAGAATCTTCCGTCCCGTTATTCCTCAGTTTTGCCTTAAGTCCAGGATTTAGTAAAGCCTGCTGAAAGAGGGATTTGCGAGCTTTAGAGAAGCTGAAGCGTGTGAAGGCAGTTGGGAGGAAAGGTAAGGAAGGCAAGGGTTACCTTCCTCAATGGTTTTAGGTAGGCGTGGCTGAGGGGGGAGCTGAAGGATGGGAAAGATGGGAGTTTTGTATGTCTTGCATGCCACAATGCAATTGTCGCGTTTCGAGCTAGCTTAAATCATGATAATTGGGAGGGTTTAGGTGTTAAACGCTGGTACTTTCCCAACATTTATACATACCACCCAAATGTTTCATATCACATAAAAAATCCACCATTTTAATTTTAAAAGAAATGAAATACACGTTTTCATGCCTAGGTATGTATATAAAAGATATAGTTTAGGTGTTAAGATATGCAAATAAATAAGAATTGAGTGATATTTATGTAAATCTAACCCTCAAAGTTTGATATTTTCACCTATAACTCCTTGGTGTCATAAATTTTTTTATGAAAATGTGTATTTCACTTTTAAATGGAAGTGATTGTCTCATTTTTAATTTGATGTTAAAGATTAAGTGTTGTGCTTGTAAATTTGAATGTTTAGATGTTAGATATGTAGATAAACAAGAATTCTGGTTTATATTGCCATAGATATGAGCCTTGATGGTGAAGTCTGGCATTTTTGATTTGATGTTCAAGATTTAACTGGTGTCTGCATGAATAAGAATTGTGTGGTATGTATGTACATGTCCCATATATATAAGCCATGGTGGTGAAGTCTGGCATTTTTGATTTGATGTGGAACATTTAAGTGGCGTGTGCATGTAAATTTGAATATTTTGTATTATATATGTAAATACCTAAGAATTTTGTGGTATGTATGTAAATGACCCATATATATATATATATATAAGCCATGATTGTGAACTCTGGCATTTTTGATACAAAGATTTAGGTGGTGTGCTGTAAATTTGAATGTTTTGATGTTGAATATGTAAATACATATGAATTGTGTGGTATCTTTGTAAATGTCCCATATATGCAAGCCATGACGATAAAATTCATCATCAAAGGCAATAGTTTTGGGTTTCTCCGAGTTGGAGTTTTCTCAAGAAGTGGGGTTATAGCAGCTTTGACTGAACACACGTTTAGGTAGCAGCTTGTCACGGACAAATAGTCCCACATTGGCTAGGTGTAGGGTCGAAAAACAATATTTAAGTCCTGCGCTGCCCACCACCCATAATGACTCTTTTGGGAGGTGACAAGTGGTATCGGAGCAGATTACTGCTTGCCAGGTGTGTGGACTCTCCATGGTCCAGTGAGACCCTCGGTGGAGCCGATCCGTGACGAGGGGCGTCCGTGATTGGGTGGAGGAGAATGTCACGGACAAATAGTCCCAATTGGCTAGGTGTAGGGCCGAAAAGCAGTATTTAAGTCCTGGGCTGCCCACCACTCATAAGGACTCTTTTGGGAGGTGACAAGCTGCTTCCTTGTTGGATATATTCTGTTTGACTAAATTGAAGTCTGTGTTAGATATGAAATACTTAAGGATCGAGTGGTATGCATGTAAATCTTCCTTTCTTTCTCTCTCTCTCTCTCTCTATGTATATATATTGGCGCAGACACACACACACACGTACAGATCACATCGTTATGGTGTGAAATCCATCAACAAAGGCAGTCATTTTGTGGTCCTTCAGACATCCGCCTATCTGATGTTGTTGGACAAATATAAGATGAATTTGAGCTTTTGATGTCCAATTACTTTGTCACTAATCTAATATATTCAAACTTACTGTGCACTTAAACAGTAAAGTTTCTTGCAGTTTAGAGGAAGTTGAGGTCTTTTTTTTTTTTTAATAATACAGCTGTTATATATTCTTCATATTGATGCGAAAGGATGATGATTGAGACCTGAACTCATCGCTCTGTTTAAATACATGTGCAATGCGTCACCCTCCAAAGAAAACTCATGATTTCAAGGGTTAGTTTAGAGTAACACTTCAAATAAATTCCTTAATTAAAATGTCTGTTTATGGCAGTTTTCACACTTTAGCTTGATTGTAATTTTCTTTGTGTTTTTCAGGAGTTTAATAAATGGACTTAAGTTTTATAATAAAAAATTATTTTGTAGTGGTCAATTTTTTTATGAAGTTTAGTAATTTCCATGAACATTGATGGTGATCTTGTCCTTCTTCATGGCCCTTTAAGGCTCTCTGCTTTTTCCATGAATGGTCTTGGTGCAGCTTGGATAATCGTTGCCTCTAAGGGTAACCATTGCTTCTATGTTATTTGTTGAGAAAATGCGGTCTAAATGTACTTACTACATTATGAGCCTGCGATTCCCCATTTTGTTTCCACTTTTCTCTAACTCTAAACAACTATTTGGTGCCTTAAAAGTGTATGGATATTCCTCTAAGTTGTAGTCTGTCTTAAATTTTAAAGTATGACTCATAACTATATTCTTCTATAATTTGTACACTCTTGTGCATCCCCTTTATTCTTAAAAATGGGGACCAAAATACTCTTCCTCTGCTCATCAGGCATCTTTTTTAGTTTTTTAAATAATATTGAAGTGTTTAGTAAACCAAGAAACTCCCAAATCTCCTAATTATTTCTTCGCTTCAATTGGGATATCATCAGGTCCTACAAAATTTTCACCGTTGGTTTTCTTTAAAGCCTCAACATCTTCGTTTTTTCTAATGCTACCATAAAAATGAAACGTTTTATTATTATTAACGACATTAAAATCACAAAAATTGATTGTATTTTCAAAAACTTCATTAAAAGAATTATCGAAATAACTCACCTACCCATTATGAATATATTTTTCTAAAAAAGAAAAATTGATTTTCATTTTTAATATACTTTACTTGAGTTAAATTTTTACCTTTCTTTTCTCTTTGTTTGGCTAGTTTATACATATATTTTTCACCCTCCACCAACTAATTTTATTTATAGAAACCTTTTTCGTTTGATTCTCCAAGTACATCTTTTGTCAAATCAATGTACGGATCAAACCATTAAACTATTTTTGGAAGCTTTTGGTGCTCAATTGGAGGGTCAAATGGATTCCAAATCAGACAAGTTTATATTCAAATCTAGCTTATCGAGGAGAAGAATCCAACGAGCCCAAGATTACAGTTTCAACATAATTAAAACATTCAATTGTTCACCAAACATTCTCTGATCAAGGGAGTCACTCTGGGCCATTCAATAGAGTGATCTAGATTCTTGCAATATTTAGACCTAGTGATTGATCAGGAGTCGGGAGCTCCAGTGCTGTNTATATTAATGCTCATCTAACACTGCTACAAGAGCTTTCATCTCATTTACTGCAAGTTGCATAGCATTGACATATTCGTTATGACTACAAAAGATGTGGTGTATATTGAAAATAAAATGATCTACAACGAAGCAAAAAATAGAACGAGAAAAAAATTCACACCAAAAGAACACACAAATTTACATGGTTCGGCAACTTGCATACATCCACGGAGTTGTAGAGGATTTTACTAATTGAAAAATTTACACTAATTTGATCACGTCTCAACAATTACAAGAGCAAACTCTTTCTTTCACTTCTTCCTCTTCTCTCTACACTCGAGTACACTGAAGAAGAATAAAAAATGTACAAGAGAAAAAATCTGTCTCTTCTTCCGCAAGTCACCAAGAAGAAATCAAGAAGAACACCTTCTTCCTTCCAAGCACGCAAAATCAACTAAGAAAGAGTACTTTGCAAAAACAATTTTTTCTGCCTTCTGCTTCTCGTAAGCCTCAACAAGAATCCAAGCAATCCAAGCAAGAAGTCTCCTTTTTTTGCTTCCGCTCCTTTCCTGCTTCCGCGAAATGAAGGAGGCAAGAGTTTTTGTTTCGCGTGAAGGAGACGGAGACGGGAGGAGTTTCTTTTTCGTGAACAAAGAGACGAAGCGGGAGGGCTTTTTCGCGAACGAAGTAGACGAAGCGGGAGGGATTTTTCGCGAACGAAGGAGGAGCAGGAGGTTTCACGCGCACGAACGGAATGGGAAGTGTTCACGAACTGAAGAAGCGTAGGGGAAAAATCGGGAGGGCAGTTACGATAAATTTTTTTATTTTTTTATATATTTTATCGGTTTCCACGTCAACAAATCTCCCACTTAGAGACCGGTACACAGACTCCAACTTCTTCTTCCTCAGACTGATATCCTCAACTGGCAGCGTAGCCCTTTTCTTCAAACATGAATCCTCCACCGCTGCAACTCAAGACCTCTTTCTTCAAGCGAGAAGACCAACTGAAGTTGCACACAACTTCAGTTTCTCCAGAGTAACACCCTTTGTCAACATATCAGCAGGATTCTGGCTTCTATAAATTTTCTCAAGCAACAACTGTCCATCATCCCAACAATGACGGTATGAAGTGTTATCTGATCTGAATGTTCTTAGTCGTGGACTGAAATGTTGGATTCCTGGCAAGAAATATGACGCCCTGACTATCACTATAGAGAATGCCCTTCTAATCCTTCTTGCCCAATTCTTTCAAGAAGCTCTGTAGCCATATCATCTCCTTTGCAGCCTCTGACACTGCTATGTACTCAGCTTCTGTAGTAGACAATGAAACTTTCTTCTACAGATAAGAGCCCTATGATTCTGTAGTGCCACCAATAGTATAAATATAGCCCGTAGTATTTCTTCTGGTATCAATATCTCTAGCTAGATCAGCATCAACATAGCCTTGTACCTCTGAACTCTTTCTTGCGAAACACAAGCAAGTTTCTGAAGAGCCTCTTACGTACCTCAAGATTCACTTCATTATTTCCCAATGTTCCTTTCCAGGATTACTCATGTATCTGCTAACGACTCTCACTGCATGGACAATATCCGGTCTGGTGCAAACCATAACATACATAAGTGAAGAAATAGCTGAAGCATAAGGAATCTTACTCATGTGGTCTTGTTCCTTCTCTAACTTGGGTGACTGATTCTTACTGAGTCTGAAGTGACTTCCCAAGGGTGTGCTAACTGGTTTGGCCTTCTCCATGTTGAACCTGCTAAGTAGCTTTTTCACATACTCAGCCTGAGAGAGTCTCAACATGCCTCTGACTTTATCTATGATAATTCTCATACCAAGGATTTGTTTTGTAGCTTCCAAATCCTTAATTGCAAAGTGCTTTGACATCTATTCCTCAGATTATCGATCTCCTCAATACTAGCACCCGTAATAAGCATATCATCCACATACATCAGTAGGATGATATAAGAATTATCCAAATACCTGACATAACAACAGTGATCTGCCTGACATCTGATAACAGTGATCTGCCTGACATCTGCTGTACCCTGCACTGTGCATGACATTATTAAATTTCTTGTACCACTGTCTAGGTGCTTGCTTCAGGCCATACAAGCTCTTCTTTAATCTGCAAACTGACTCTTCCTTTCCCGGTACCACGAAACATTCAGGTTGGTGCATGTAGATGTCTTTTTCAAGATCCTCATGAAGAAAGACTGTCTTCACATCTAACTACTCAAGAAAGAGATCTTCAATAGCCACCATAGACAGTATCATTTTGATGGTTGTAAGCTTCACCACAGGAGAGAAAATCTCTGAATAATCAATACCGTGCTTCTCCTGAAAACCCTTTACAACAAGTCTAGCCTTGTTCCTGTTACGGTCGTCATGCTTAGTCTTCACCTGGTACACTTACTTGTTGTGTAATGTTTTCTTCTCAGATGAAAGATCTGCCACCTCCCGAGTCTGATTATCTAGCAGAGAATCCATCTCCTCCTTCATGGCTAGCTCCCACTTGCTCGAATTTTCATCTTGCAAGGTTTTTTCATAACTCTGAAGTTCTCCACCATCTATCAACAGAATATAGTTCAAAGTTGGTGAATAACACTGTGGAGAACGTCTAGCCCTTTCTGATCTGCGAACTGCAACTATAGGGGTAGACTGCTCTGAAATTGACTGTAGAACAATAAGAGTGGATACCCCAGATCTACTCTCCTCGTCACATGCATCTCTGTCCTGCACTGTGATCTCTGATAAATCATCAAACTTTACCAACTCAGATTTCTTCATCACTGTTTCAGAAACTGTGCTGGACTTGTCATTATAAATAACATTCTCATTGAAAATCACGTTCTTGCTTCTTATGATCTTCTGACCCTGATCATCTCAGAAACGATATCCAAATGCATTATCTCCATAGCCAACAAAATAACACCTCTTTGACTTAGCCTCAAGCTTACTTAAGGTGAGAAAATTTTACCTCTTTCTGACTCCAGACTTACTCAGGTAATTCACAGTTTAATGGAACAGATGACGCCCTATTGATCAAATAAATTGAAGTACTGACCCCTTTTGCCCAGAAAGTAGGTGGTAGTCCGACATGCAATCTCATGTTTCTTGTCCGCTCATTAATGGTTCTGTTCATGCGCTCTACAATACCATTTTACTGTGGTGTCCCTAGAGCAGCCTTCTCCATTCTGATTCCCTGAACTGCACAGTATTCCTTGAACTCACCTTCAATGTACTCAGCACCATTATCAGACCTCAGACATTTCAACTTTAAGCATGTCTCTGTCTCAATCATGACCTTCTAAGTTTTGAACACATTAAATACATCAGATTTATACTTCAAAAAATAAACTCATATCTTTCTACTATGATCATCAATGAGTGTGATGTAGTAACGAGAGCCTCCAAGAGATGTCACTGGAGAATGTCCCAACATCTGTGTGTACAAGATCCAGCTTTCCTATCTTTGGCATCTTGCCACTTTTCAAGAAACTGACATTTCTCTGCTTCCCCATAATGCAACTATGACAGATGTCGAGATCAACTAACTTCAGTTCTGGTAGCTTACCTCTGGACTGAAGTTCTTTTATACCTCTCTAACTCATGTGACCAAGTTTGTAATGCCACAACTCTGCTGTGCTCTCTGCAACAGTAGTATCAACACTGTTAATTAAACCAGTACGCATATACAACGTACTTGTTTTCTTACCTCGAGCCAGTACCGATACTCCTTTAGTAACCTTCCAGGTGCTATCTGAGAACACTACTGATTGTCCACACTTATCAAGTTGCCCAACAAAAATGAGGTCCTTCTTCAGTTCAGGAATGTGTCTGATCTTTTGCAAAACCACTTGTTCTTGTTTGGAAGTGCAATGTCAATATCTTCTATTTCTACCACGTTCAGAGCTTCTCCATCTGCCAGATATACCTTCCCAAAGTCACCTGCAACATAATTTCGCATCAATTCCCAATGAAAAGTTGTATGGAAAGAAGCTCCTGAATCTAGTATCCAGTCATCAACAGAATTATGAACTGCCAGCAGTAGTGCATTATGTGATTCTTCAGTTACCACATTTTCACTGTCATTCTCCTTCTTAGGATTCCTGCAATTCCTCCTTATGTGATTAGTTTTGTCACAATTCTAGCAAGTTACTTGTTTACTAAGCTTTAACTTGCTCTTGCTTCTGTTATTTGATTTTGATCATCTCCTATTTGAGTTCCTGTATGTGATCTCCCTCTGGAATCAACATTTAATGCTGAACTCAAACCTGAGATCTCGCCAGAATCTTTCCTGCGCACCTCCTCAGTCAAAATCAAATCACGAATATCTTCAAATTTCAATTTAGATTTACCTGCAGAATTACTGACAGCCATCCTCGTAGCTTCCCAGCTATTTGACAATGAAGCCAGCAAGATCAGTGCACATATCTTATCATCAAATTCAATTTCCACAGACGATAATTGATTTGTGATAGTATTGAAATGATTCAGGTGTTGTACAATAGACGTACCTTCCATCATCTTCAAATTGAATAACTTCTTCATCAGATATACCTTGTTATTCGCTGATAGCTTTTCGTACATACCAGACAGGGCTGTCATAAGATCTGCAGTCGTCATCTCCTTTACGACGTTATTTGCAACGAACCTCGATAGGGTCAGTCGAATAACCCCCAGAACCTGTCGATCCAACAAATTTTATTTAACTTCATCCATTCTTTCAGGTCTCTTTCCCAATAACGGAAGATGAAGTTTTTTCTCATAGAGGTAGTCCTTTATCGCATCCTTCAATAACCAAAATCTGTGTCATCGAACTTCTTGATCCTTAAGACATTCACCTCATCTGCAACCATTGACTCTGATACCAGTTGTTGTGATATATATAAAATTTAAAATAATCGACTTTGATGAAGCAAAAAATTGAGCGAGGAAAACTTCACACCAGAAAAGAACATACAAATTTACGTGGTTCGACAAATTGACTACATCCATGAAGTTGCAAAATATTTTATTAATTGAGGAAATTACACCAGTCGATCTCTTCGATTACTTCTTCTCTCTATATCCGAGAGCCACAACATAAGACAAGTTCAAAGAAAGGAAACACCACAAGCATCAATTACTTCTTCCTGTCTTCACCTTATGCAAGAACTCCCTGCTGCCTTCACCTTCACCGCAAGAAAGAACTCATTCTTCCCAAGAAATCCTTTATTTTTGTAACGCAAGCCACAAGCAAGAACTCCTTCCCAAAGAAAAACCCAAATCTGCGATTCCTTTCTCTATCTTCACCACTCGCAATCGCAACCACCGGAAGGAGTTACGCTATCTTCTTCCTACCGACTGGAGAGATCGCTCCTCTTTCTGCTTCTGCGTTTCACGAAAACGGGGGGATCGACTTTCTATTCGCGAACTGAAGAAGACAGGAAGGTGGGAGCGAGCGGGAGCGGGAATAGTTACAGAAGCAGTTTTATTTATTTTTTCTTTTTTTTCGTTGAACGGGCTCCTTACCAACAAGACAATCATTATCAGAAGTAAGTTTATGGACGAATATGAGGCTATGAGAAAGATGAGGTGAGTATAGGAGATCTGGTAGAATAAGCTTACTCTGAGGAGTAGCGAGTAACCATTAACCAGTGTATGTAATTGGATGATTGGAGACATTGCTGACCAATATGGAGTCATTCCCTTGATAAGGAATAGGCTGTTGTAGGTTCTCCAAGGTGGATGTGAGATGAGATGTGGCTCCGCTATCCATTATCTATTTGTGGTGTTTTGTGGTAGTTAGAAGGGTTGTGTCGGATTTTGGAGATGGATAGACATGAAAGTATTTTCGATGCCAACACATTATAGTTGTGTGACCGTTTTTCTCCGCAGATTTGACAGGTGTTCCTTATGTAGGAAAGGAAGAGTTTCAGCCTCCCCTTCCAGGTTGGGAAAGAGCATTGTTGCGTCCACCTCTATTATTCCGACCCACGAAAGGTGCCACGCCCCCCTATTCGTAGACGAGTAGATTGCAATGGCCGCAACATTGGTTTCTTTGGCCTGTTCAGCGGCANATCTCTATGCAGGAATAATTACATAGCACTTCAATGAAAAAGGATGCTTGCTTTGTAAGTATCAATGTCTGTCGTGCTATATATGTAATTTGCCCGAGTTGTACTCACTTATTATTAGTTTAAAAGAATCACACTATTAACACGTACAAATTCCTACTCTATTCCGCGGAGAGGTTACTCGCATATAGTTTTATGTCAGCTGTGTGAACTCCAACGCCATGCATAAATAGAGTCCAATGAGGTTATAACCCTAACTCATCAGTTTATGTAGAGGCGTATGGTGATGATTTCTTTCGAGGTAGCCTTTGGTCCACTTGCTGTCCTAATGTTGAGCGGCATTACTTTTCATGGCGCTTCAGAGATCTCCGCTCTTTTCATTTAATGTCAATGAAACAGCTTGGATGACCCTTTAATTCCTTGGGCAACCGTTGCATTCCATGGTTCAGGTGGTATAGAAATGCTAGGTGGGTTCTGTTTGCATTTTTTCTTCAATTTCTCAATCGCTTAGGGCTTGTTTGGGATCGCTTTTGTTTTTGTTTTTACTTTTATTTTAGAAACATATTTGTTTAGTGCGTTTTTTCCATGTTTTTATTTGTTTTTGTTTTTAAAATTGTTGTTTCGTTTCACCGCGTTCATGTGCCATTGGCAGAGAGAACATGTGGATATATTAGTTATTTGATGGAAATAATGGTGAATCTTAGCAACTTTTGAGAAAATTGGCTGAATATCTTGTTCCTTTGCTTTCATTCCAATAAATACTAATTTGTAAAATCTATTTTAGGTAACTTAATACATATTCCTAATCTAAATATATTCAGCTATAAGGAAAGATAATGTACAATTAACAAGCGAGGTAAACCAGAAGGGAAAAATTAGAAGCAATTTAAATAAGGAAACTCCTAATTTAAATAAGTAAACTACTAATTCTAGCTGCTTGATTTTTGTCATTCTTGATTGATATTAATCCCTTTGTCCTTTCTACTTTTAACATAATTTCGAAGGTAAAGTGGCTTGCTTTTATTCTATTCTTTATGACTGATGCTATTTTATGGTGCTTTGGATATTTTAATGCTTCTTCGCAATTATGTTGTAATGAAATGGAGCAGCTAGGATGGCCCGTGCATCTTCAAGCACCCACTTCATCAGTGACATTTTGACCGAGATGGGTGGATGTTCTTTGGGATGGAACAGAGGCAAATCATTGTATTTCAACTAGGGTTGTAAATGAGCCGAGCTTGAGCGAGCTTAGGCTTGGATTGTGTTCGACTCAGTTCGAAATCGGCTCATGTTCGAAATCGGCTCGTGAACAGAGTGTTCGTGTTCGACTTGAATTAAATATTCATTTTCGACTCGAAATTGACTCTTTAAAATTAATTAGTGAAAAATAGATGTAGAGTTTTGGATTCAAGCCTGGACCAAATATATGCAAAATAAGGCACATACCACACGAGCTATTACAATTTAAACTTAGATATAAATTTATATAGTATATTTTTATATAAATAATCTATTTAATATATTGTTACATAAATTATTATATAATTTCTTTATTTCGAGCTAAAACTAGCGGAACAAGAGCGAACAAAAAGCTGTTCGTGTTCGGTTCGTTTNAAAATACCTTTGGATTAACTGCGTTTGAACTTTGCCGAGAAGGTGGAGATGCTTGGCTCTGATACCATAAAGACCTGCGACATTTAGTATAGAGAGCAGAGGAGAAGATGCATATACAGCAAATCAAAAAGTATAATTCATTGTACTGCTTTGCATAATGGCCTTAATTACTTTAACTGTGAACAATACAAGCATATAAAGAGGTAAATAGAAAACTCTAGAGGGAATAAGTGATCCCAAGGTTATTACAATATAATAATAGGAGAGAGTGATGAATATCACATCATATATTTTGTATGATATGGTTGTTACAAGAANTATATATATATATATATATATATATATATATATACACACACACCAAAAAGCACACACACTCAGATGATTTTTTCAGAAAGGTATCTCAATTCTATTTGATTATAGTACTTTTGGCTGCTTTTTTAGAAAGTTCAGGGTCGAGATTGAACTTTTTACATCGCTAGACTGTGCTAGCTGAGGAAAGCCGTTGATCATTTGATTGACATATATCACACAATTTTTTTGTATTTACATTTCCAATTCCTATACTTGTTATTATGTTGGCCTTAAGGATTACAAATCATATTTGTCAAGTTACTGTGCTAGCTGAGGAAAGCCGTTGATCATTTGATTTAGATATATCACACAATTTTTTTGTATTTACATTTCCAATTCCTATACTTGTTATTATGTTGGCCTTAAGGATTACAAATCTTATTTGTCAAGTTAGNCTCATTTTTAATTTGATGTTAAAGATTAAGTGTTGTGCTTGTAAATTTGAATGTTTAGATGTTAGATATGTAAATAAACAATAATTCTGGTTTATATTCCCATAGATATGAGCCTTGATGGTTAAGTCGGGCATTTTTGATTTGATGTTCAAGATTTAACTGGTGTGTGCATGAATAAGAATTGTGGTATGTATGTAAATGTCCTATATATATAAGCCATGGTGGTGAAGTCTGGCATTTTTGATTTGATGTGGAACATTTAAGTGGCGTGTGCATGTAAATTTGAATATTTTGTATTATATATGTAAATACCTAAGAATTTTGTGGTATGTATGTAAATGACCCATATATATATATAAGCCATGATTGTGAACTCTGGCGTTTTTGATACAAAGATTTAGGTGGTGTGCTGTAAATTTGAATGTTTTGATGCTGAATATGTAAATACATATGAATTTTGTGGTATCTTTGTAAATGTCCCATATATGCAAGCCATGACGATAAAATTCATCATCGAAGGCAATAGTTTTGGGTTTCTCCGAGTTGGAGTCTTCTCAAGAAGTGGGGTTATAGCAGCTTTGACTGAACACGCGTTTAGGTAGCAGCTTGTCACGGACAAATAGTCCCACATTGGCTAGTTGTAGGGCCGAAAAACAGTATTTAAGTCCTGGGCTGCCCACCACCCATAAAGGCTCTTTTGGGAGGTGACAAGTGGTATCAGAGCAGATTACTGCTTGCCAGGTGTGTGGACTCTCCATGGTTCAGTGAGACCCTCGGTGGAGCCGATCCGTGACGAGGGGCGTCCGTGATTGGGTGGAGGAGAATGTCACGGACAAATAGTCCCACATTGGCTAGGTGTAGGGCCGAAAAGCAGTATTTAAGTTCTGGGCTGCTCACCACCCATAAGGGCTCTTTTGGGAGGTGACAAACTGCTTCCTTGTTGGATATATTCTGTTTGACTAAATTGAAGTCTGTGTTAGATATGAAATACTTAAGGATCAAGTGGTATGAATGTAAATCTTCCTCTCTTTCTCTCTCTCTCTCTGTATATATATTGGCACACACACACACACGTACAGATCACATCGTTATGGTGTGAAATCCATCAACAAAGGCAGTCATTTTGTGGTCCTTCAGACATCCGCCTATCTGATGTTGTTGGACAAATATAAGATGAATTTGAGCTTTTAATGTCCAATTACTTTGTCACTAATCTAATATATTCAAACTTACTGTGCACTTAAAGAGTAAAGTTTCTTGCAGTTTAGAGGAAGTTGAGGTCTTTTTTTTTTTTTAATAATACAGCTGTTATATATTCTTCATATTGATGCGAAAGGATGATGATTGAGACCTGAACTCATCGCTCTGTTTAAATACATGTGCAATGCGTCACCCTCCAAAGAAAACTCATGATTTCAAGGGTTAGTTTAGAGTAACACTTCAAATAAATTCCTTAATTAAAATGTCTGTTTATGGCAGTTTTCACACTTTAGCTTGATTGTAATTTTCTTTGTGTTTTTCAGGAGTTTAATAAATGGACTTAAGTTTTATAATAAAAAATTATTTTGTAGTGGTCAATTTTTTTATGAAGTTTAGTAATTTCCATGAACATTGATGGTGATCTTGTCCTTCTTCATGGCCCTTTAAGGCTCTCTGCTTTTTCCATGAATGGTCTTGGTGCAGCTTGGATAATCGTTGCCTCTAAGGGTAACCATTGCTTCTATGTTATTTGTTGAGAAAATGCGGTCTAAATGTACTGACTACATTATGAGCCTGGGATTCCCTATTTTGTTTCCACTTTTATCTAACTCTAAACAACTATTTGGTGCCTTAAAAGTGTATGGATATTTGCAATTTAGGGAAGTTGTAGTCTGTCTTAAATTTTAAAGTATTGACTCATCAATTTTATTCTTCTATAATTTGCACACTCTTGTGCATCCTCTTTATACTTAAAAATGGGGACCAAATACTCTTCCTCTGGTCCTCAGGCATCTTTTTTAGTTTTTTAAATAATATCGAAGTGTTTAGTAAACCAAGAAACTCCCAAATCTCCTAATTATTTACTCACTTCAATTGGGATATCATCAGGTCCTACAGAATTTTCACCATTGATTTTCTTTAAAGCCTCAACATCTTTTTTACTCATGCGACGGTAAAAATGAAACGTTTTATTATTATTAACGACATTAAAATCACAAAAATTGATTGTATTTTCAAAAACTTCATTAAAAAAATTATTGAAATAACTCACCTACCCATTATGAATATGTTTTTCTGAAAAAGAAAAATTGATTTTCATTTTTAATATACTTTACTTGAGTTAAATTTTTGCCTTTCTTTTCTCTTTGTTTGACTAGTTTATACATATATTTTTCACCCTCCACCAACTAATTTTATTTATAGAAACCTTCTCGTTTGATTCTCCATGTACATCTTTTATCAAATCAATGTCCGGATCAAACCATTAAACTATTTTTGGAAGCTTTTGGTGCTCAATTGGAGGGTCAAATGGATTCCAAATCAGATAAGTTTATATTCAAATCTAGCTTATCGATCAGAAGAATCCAACGAGCCCAAAATTACAGTTTCAACATAATTAAGGCATTCAATTGTTCACTAAACATTCTCTGATTAAGGGAATCACTCTGGGCCATTAAATAGAGTGATATAGATTCTTGCAATATTTATGGTGGATGACACTCCCAAAGTTTAAAAATAGCGTCCTACTCCCTTCATGGAAGAAGGGAAGATTTAGACCTAGTGATTGATCAGGAGTCGGGAGCTCTAGTGCTGCTCAAACATTTCTTGCTCCCAAAACTAGTGCGCCTGCACGGTAACTGTGAAACTCAGATGAGCAGTTCTGCTTTGATGATGGAGCAGTGACAAAATTGTACCGTTCAAATCGTCCTTTCTGTGCCCACCTTATCTCAAGCAGGTTTTCCCTTGCCGTATAATGTGAGTAATTCTACCCCCTACAATGGTAGTTAATTCTTCGAAGGGCTGGATTTATTCAGGATTTATCATACATTTCGTTTTGATTTGGTTTTGGCCAAAATTTTGAAGATACTAAATTCTGCTGCTCTGAGGATTTAAAGTATTTTGCAAAAAAAAAAAAACCGTTGCAACAATCTCTTTTGGCATTTTTTCTTGCCTACTCAGCAGTATTGGTAGGCTGTGGAAGGAGATAGATGGGAGTTTCGGGGGTCTTTGTATTCCACGGTTCTGCTGTTGCCATCTTTGCTATCTATAATCTCGAGCGTACTGCTAGGGTTTTGTTACAAGGTTGATGGTTTTGGGCAAAATCGGGAGGTTTAGGAAGGAATAGGCGAGGGTTTTGGGCAGAGTGGGGATGGGGTAGATAGTTTTGGAGAGCTAAAACTTTTAATAAGTTGACCTCAAATTCTAGAGTTAATCTCTCATTTGTTGTAATTTTGTCCAAAATGGTTTTCTGGACATGTTCTATAAAAGAACATATTCTGGGAATATTAGGCTGAATATTGATACTAAACGGCATATGATGTTAAAATTTATTTTTGCTTCTCTTA
>JXCR01088026.1:0-15774 GCA_002079205.1 Phalaenopsis hybrid cultivar | reverse complement strand
TGATCTTGCTTATAATAATAGCCATCTCCTTTTCTAACTTTTAATATTATTTAAGATAATAACAAGGTTATCACGTAATCGGGTCATGAAAGGGATACTGAATTTTGAGAAGACTGGTCCATGGAAGCATTTCTACCACGCACCGCCATAAGATCCATGCAATCACAACTCACAATAGACTAGTTCATGGGGTTTCAATGAAGAAGCACCTTTTCCCAATTCTTGTAAGGAACTTGAGCTTGGCCAAAAAGTAAAATAATATAGATGAATGTCCCAATCTAGTAGTATATACATTTAGTGCTAAGCCAAAAATGGATCTAAGGATTAGAGCCCCCACATCAATTGGTCTCCTTGTTTGAATACAATAATTGAGGAAAGTGTTCTCTTTTGTCACTTCACTGAGTTTTGTGGTGGGAAGTAACTTGGCTGAAATGAATAAATGTCAAGACTTTGAGGATGGATTTAACAATGAAGTAGGAAAACTAGCCTTGAAGTCATTTCTCATTTCCCGGGTTTCTTCTTCTTCCGTCAGGAATTTAAATACTTCATTAAGATTGTCTCTAGTAGGAGCAAAGTTTGCATAATGAAAAATTGGAATATTATCTATCAAGGACAATTCAATCATTCTTGAAGGAGTGAAAGGTACTAACCTGCCTCGAACGAAGATGAATCCTTGGTTATTCCCATGGAGATTAGCATGAAATTCCTTCACTACAGAGATAAAAATAGTAGCAGTAGTGTAAAAAAGTACTTTATATAATGACTCTGTTCATTTATCTCCTCCACAAGATCACCGTGAATAATGAAACCTCTTTCTTTGATCAATCTCTTCTTCACAAGAGATTTATCGTATAACTTCTATGCAACCTCACTAATGAACTTCTTCCGGTCAAAGATCCCAGGACTTATGCTTCCTTTGGTGTTAGAAGGCATGAGATTAAGAATTGGTGGATCCTCTCCCTCTCAATTGATCACATATGACCCCAAATTATTGGTTTTAAGAATTAAATAGGAACAATTCATGCAAAAACCATTAAAAGGAAATCATAGGGAAGTTTTTGAACCGTGGTGTCTAGGCACCAAATATGGGAGCCTAGGCGCCAAATCTGGGTGTTTAGGCACCCAACCCACTGTAATTTGGTGCTTAGGTTCTGGTTTTAGACTCTTAGGCGTTGGTGCACAAGTTTTCCCTGCTTCACCTAAGTTCCAAGTAACACTCATAACCTCCTTTGGATTATTAATTAAAGTGTTTTATGAATCTTCTTAACACGCTGGTCTCCATGATACATAGAGTTCACCCAAAATAGCTAATTTAAACAACAAAAAATTTAAATTATGGGCTCATAAAGTCTTTGGTTTAACATCATCAGTGTAACGTATTCAATCTTCAACATGAAACTTCATTTAATAATATGTCTGTGTCCATCAAAGCAAGATTTCAGTCTATGTCCTTTCACTTTAAATATTTTTTTTTGTTTTTAGATCTTTAATATCCACAACACCATATGGATAGACTTTAATCACAATAAATGTCCTCATCCATCAGGACTTAAGTTTTCCAAGAAATAATTTCAGTCTTGTATTATACAATATAACTTCTTGTCCAGGTTCAAAAATCCTTTTTTAATATCTCTAATCATGTCAATTTTTTATTTTTTCTTTATAAATCTTAGTATTTTCATAAGATTCATTTCTAATATCCTTGTTGCAATAATCATTTCTCATCAGCTTCTTTCAAATTAAACTTACATTCCTTCATATCCCAATAAGATTTTTGCTCCAGTTCCACTGGTAAGTACTTTCCAAAAATTTGTCTAGATGGGCACATTCCTATAGGATTTTGTATGAAATCCTATAAACCCATGATGTAGTATCCGATCTAGCAGACAAGTACATTCTATTAGGATCTACAGTCTTTTCCAAGATTTTTTTAATTTCATGATTAGATAATTCTGCTAGACCACTGGTGTGAGGATGATAAATAGTGGCAATACAATGTTTACTATCATGTTTTTCAACTAATGTTTCGATTTTATTATTCCTAAAATGACTTTCCCCATTCGTAATGATCACTCTTGGCATTCCAAATCTAGTAAAAGTATTTCTCTTTAAGATTTTGAAACACTATGAGCATCACAATGGGGTAAAGAAATTATTTAAATCCATTTTAAACATAGTCCACTGTGATTAAAATATATAAGTATCTGAAAGATGGTATAGATGCTCTCAAATCCAAATCCCATATATAAAAAAATTTCAACTTCCAATGTAAAGTTTAGGGTCATTTCATTCCTTCTCAAAAATTGCTTACATGCTGACATCAATCACATGTTTTTACATAAGTATTAGGCCAATAAAATCCATATTGTAAAATCTTGTATGCAGTTCTATCAACTCCAAAATATCCATCAAAATCAGAATTGTGACATTTTTTAATAATTTCTTAGGGCTCTTCATAAGGTACACATCTTTGAATAACTTGATCCTTACATTGTTTATATAAGTATGGGTATCCCAAAAGTAAGACTTTACATTATGTACAAATTTATTCTATTGTTGGTATGTCAATCCATACGGTATAAGATCACTAAAAATAAAATTAGCTATGTCGACATAACACGGTGCACACCACATAGTAATAATGTATAATTTCTCATCAGGAAAATGTTTGTTAATTTTATTTTCAAGATTGAATGTATTTTCTTGCTCCAATTTAGATATTTGATCAACTATTTGATTATCAGATCCCTTCCTATTTACTACTTTAAAGTCAGATTCCTACATCAGAACGATCCATCTAATTAATCTTGGTTTCACGTCCTTCTTCTACATCAAATATCTTACAACAGAGTGACATGTATGTTCAAATGAGATATAACCTGAATTTATCGAAGGCATACGTATTGCTAATAACTTATTTTCAGTAGTGGTATAATTAATTTGAGCATCATTAAGAGTTTTACCAGAATAATATATAACTTTAAGAATCTTGTCATACTTTTGCCCGAGAACTGCTTCAATTACATAATCACTGATACACCAAAATAATATGCAATTCTATGTACTCATTTTTATGCTTAAATTTGGTGATATTGCACTTTAAAGAAGGGTTTTTCATATTTTTTTAAGATATATCAATTTTAAGCAATTGGAGCAAAAGGTAGTAAAAAGAAAGAAATTTGGAGTCAAAATGGAGCATTTCAACATCCTGGCGCTAGAGGCACCATTTTCCAGAGAGCTGGTGCCATAGGCGCCATTTTATAGAGGGACGGTGCCATAATCCAGAGAATAGTGTGGACTTCAATAAGCTTATGCCAGAGGTGCCAGAAGCTAGAGACAAATTAAGACTGAGTAAGGTGGTAAGTGACTATTTTTTAGCAGTTTTTGAAAGCTCAAATCAGTATAAACACCCAATAGAGTGATTCAATGCATCTAGACACTTTGGAAAGGCTCTTGAATGAAGGGACTTGTCTCTCTGATGTGAAGAGGTGTATCTTTTGGGAAGAAGGGAGGGAATTTTGAATTGTTTTTGAAATGAAAGCTGACCTTAATTAAAAATAAATTAGAGTCTAGTGAAGAAAGGGGGAGAGAGGTTGAAGAGGAGAGTTTGGAGTTAGAGAGAAGTCTTGGGAGAAGAAAAGATTTTATTCTACAGTTGTAAAAGGAGAGGGAAGGTGAGACATTTCTTATTCATTACATTTCTAAGAGAGAATTGAGTGTGATTGTAAAGAGAGAAAGTGCTTAAAGGGAACTTCAAGGGATTTGCTTGAGTAGGAGTGTTAGATAAGTTGTGTTCTTTCCTTTCTTTAATTTATAAACTTATTTTTTTATATAAAATCTATGTTTTATCCTAATATTCTCATGAATTTTGAGGAGTCTTCTTTATCCTTCTCTCTTTCATAAGATATGGTTTTGTGAAGAATTAATTTTGTTATGTAAGGTTTTAAATGTCAATAAATTATGATGATTCAAATTCTGATCTTCATTTACTTTTTGATATGGCCAATTGAAATGTTAAAATTTATTGAGAAACATAAAAGACAAAAAGGGCTATGCTTTCTACAACAAGGTTAGAGTCACATTCATTTTCATTGGTGAGAATGTAGTTCATGGGGTTGCGTGTAAATAAATAGGGAAATATGCTTTGATGGGCGCAGAATTGGAGATTTTAAGGTGATAGATTAAAATCACCAATTTGGTCCCATTGCTTGGAAACTAAAGCGAGATTGTTAGCCCTCAGGGAAGGGAGAAGTGAGACATCTTGAGTGGCAACCAATACCGTCTCAACCTACCCACATATTTAGTGATCAAACTTTGGATTAATCAATGTTTTTCATGCACTCTCAGAGGGTAAAGAATATGATTGCTCCTATTTGGCACAATATAATTCTATGTGTATTTTAAATGATTTTAATTACTTCACAATCCATAAACTCATTGTAAAAGGGAAGGATGCTTTCTTAAATTGGAACTTTTCATTACAAAACTTTGTTTAGCCTTTATAAGTTTCCTTTTGAAGTTTAGCAAATAGTTTAGTTAACTTAGTTCTTTTAACCACACTTTATTTATCGTACAGTAAATTTACTTTAGATTTTTTTGCTTGCTTAAGTTTATTAGTTTGACTATTGTGTTTTGCATTATAACTATAGGAATTTCTAACCACCTGTAGGATCGATACTTAGGATCATCAGAGCCCTTTATTGCTTGAGCGATACATATACTTGTGTTATTATTAAGGTTTGACAGCTTAAAGATTTTAAAAGATAAAATTATTTATACTGAATTTATTTTTATTGGGATTGAACTACATATTTACTATTTTTGCTACAGTGTGTGTATTGTAATATTGAAAGGAATTTGCAACACACCATAAAACCGTGCATCAAGTTTTTGGCGCCATTGCCAGGGGTAACGATAAATTACTTCATAAATTAGAACATTTTCTTTGAACTGAAAAACTATTTGTAGTCTAATGAAATGTTTTTTTATATTTTAGTGTGCTTGCTTATTTTAATTGCGTATTGTGTTTGCGTATGCATAGTTTAAGATCAGTAGGTTTACTTCCATATGATTCTAAGTTAGAAAGAACTATTACAAAAATTTGAAAACAACAAAAGGAGATATATAATTTGAACAAAATGGCTACAAGCTTAAATAATTCTAGAATTGAAAAAGATTATCATCAGAGACCTTTAAGAGATTATGCTAATCCTACAATAGATGAAATTCATTTGAGTATACAAAACCTTGTTGTAGCTGCCATTTCATTTGAGCTTAAACCTGTTATTATCCAAATGGTACAAAGTAATCAGTTTGAGGGAACACCAACTGAGGATCCTAACTTACACCTTGCTAGTTTTCTAAAATTGTGTTTTACTTTTAAATATGATGGAGTGTCGAATGATGCTGTCAAACTTAGACTTTTTCTTTTTCATTAAGGGATAAAACTAAAATGCGATTAAACTCATTAGTACCTGGATCTATCAGAACATGGGGAGACTTATAAAAAAAAAAATTATCTAAATATTTCCCACCATCAAAACGGATAAGCTTAGAAATGATATTACATCTTTTTGTCAATTTGAAAGGGAATCAATTTATGAAGCTTGGGAAAGATTTAAGGATCTCCATAGGAAGTGTCACACCATGCATTACCAGATTGGTTAAAAATTCAAACTTTTTATAATGGATTGGTTGGATATCTTAGATCTATAATTGACACTACTGTTGGTGGATCCTTAATGTCAAAATCATTGGATGAAGCATATTCTTTAACTGAAGAGATGACTATTGATCCCGACAAAATATAGTTGTGTAAAAATTAAATAGTTGACTACGCTACGCAACAGTGCCAAAAGCTTGGTGCAATATTTTATGAAGTAGAAATTTAAGGAATTAATGTTCAGATTCTACGCAAGTATACATATCGTTATCAAGAAATAAAGGACTTTCTATTTAAGCCCCAAATATCAATCCCACGGGGAAGGTTTAAATTTAAAATTATAAATTTACTAGGAAATTCAAAGAAAGTGAAAACAAAATTACTGTCACTAATTTTGAATGTTTAGATATTATCAAAACTAAATTACTTAACTATTAGCAAAACTAAGATGCAAAGTTTAAACAGTAACTACCAAACTATTATACTACTTTTATGTGATGAAGATTTCTTATCTGAAAAAAGCATCTTTTCCACTACAATGAGATTTTAGTAAAATGAGATGAGATAAATGATTTTAATATGTATTGTGCCAAATTTGAGCAGTTTTAATTCTCTATCCTGATTTAGTATTATAGAAAAGCATTGGCTAATCTAAGATTTTAGTCCCTAAATCCGTGGCTAGACTAGGAGGATACTGGCTCCCACTCCAGAGCTCCCACTTTCCTTCACCTGAAGGCTAACTCTCGCTTTAGTTTTTAAAGACTAAGTTGAATTGGGGATTTTAGTCTATAACCCTAAAGATTCTCCAATTCTACACCTAACAAAGTATAGTTCTCTATTTATTTGCATTTAATTCCATGAAGGAATTTCTCCTTCATGGAATCAAATGTGACCCTCACTCTATTGTAGAACTCATACTCCATTTTTTGAATCGTATGTTTCACAACATATTTTAACAATTCAATTGGCCAGATCAAAAAGTAAATTAAGTTCAAAGTTGAAAAATCATCACAATTTATTTTATATTTTAGTATTGGCATATCCATATTATCTCTTCATTTCAACATATCTCAAAGTAGGGAGAAAGATAAACTAAACTACTCAGACTTCATTAGAAAGATACAAAAAAACACAAATTTCATATATAAAAGAAAGTTCATGCAACACTAATAAACAAACAACACTTACTTGAAACTCTTTCTCAAAGCAAATCCCTTGTAGCCTTTCTAGGAAATGTAGGATGAAGAAATATCTCACTTTTCTCCTTCTCCAACACTCTTAGAGAAGAGTTCACACTTAATCTCACCACAAAACTCTAAATTATAAGAACAATGGACTCTAAATGGTTGTGGAATGAAAAAAAGAAGAATGTGTGATGCGTGGAAATTTAAATTGAGGCAATGAGATATCAGGAAGAGTCACTTTTTTGATCAATTTTGGCCCCAAATAAAGCCTAGAGTTGGTTCTCCAATAGGTGCTTTCAAAAACTCTTCAAAAAGCGTCCAAATTTGTTGAATCTTCTAGAAACATAGGCTGAATTGACATTGACGCCGTTGACGCCAGTGTTCATTTAATTAATTGGCTGCTCTCTGTCAAACAGTGCTGTCATTGTTGAGTAAAATTCACTATCTGTTCTGTTGATCTGTGCCATCGGCACTCTTGGTGTTGCCGACACAAATTATTTCCCAAAAATGCCATTTTGACTCTAAATTCCATCCTTTTTCTTCAAGTCCTAAAATTCAACAACCAGCAAGAAAACATAAAAATACCTTCCATTAAAGTGCAATATCACAAAAAATGAGTATAAAATATGGGCCTAAAAATGCATATATTTTTTGTGTATCAAAATCCCCCAAACTTACATGTTACTTGTCCGCAAGCAACTCCTCTACTATATAAAAATATGACTTATGGTAAAGAATTTAACTTTAGATTTCCATATTTTAGTTCACTAAACATAGTAGCATAACTTAAGAAAAATTCAAAACAACTCCAATTAATACTAAATGTATAAGAATATCCAGTAATCAAGTCCAAGATTTATGATTCTCTATTCTTTTCAAGAAAAAGTAAAAATTGTCATATTAAAGTAACTTAGAATATTCATATGAAAAAGAACTTCACAAAACTTTACAAGTAAATAAGCTAATACTCAAATAAAAGTTTAGAAAATGTAGTCAAGTTTTCCTCCTTAAGTTGATTAATGTTAAGCCAATTTTTAATTAGGCATATCCTCAAGCTTCTCCACACATCTTTTTTTCTTTTCTTTTCTTTTTTTATTCTTTTTTTATTTCTTTTTTTTATGTGAGAATTACTATATTTGGATAGCCTTTAATGATTTTGAACTTAATTATCCTCTTCTTAAAGTCAAAATCTCTTTTACATTCCTTCACTTAACAAATTTATATTAACTTAAAGATTTCATAAAGTTTAATTCCTTTCTTTTTACATGAATCACTAAGATTTTTAATACTTCAAAAATACAAATTTCTTAACTTAAAATAGAAAAACATAGTCCTATTCTTTCATACCAAATATCTTGCTCTTTAAAATTAACCTTTAGTGTTATAAATTTTTACTTAAGTTTACTATATGTTTAGAAACATAAATATATTTATCTAAAGTTAACCCCTAATACAAAAGGTCAAGTTAAATTTAAAATTTTGAAAATATAATTAAGTGAGGACAAATAAAATGAAGTTTCTTCTTTTAAAAAGTAATTTTTCTTTCCCCCTAAACTTTAATTTTTTAAAAGATTTAGCATGAAGAACTTTAAAAATAAAGAGTGAAAGAAAACATTAAATATATAAAGAAAAGACATACCTGTTGAAGATTCTAATTTTTTAAACTAAATTCTGAGATATTGCAGTGCTAATATGAAAAACTACAAGACTTAAAACATTAAATAGTCCATAATACATATAAAATCTATTGAGAAAGAGTTAATTACAATACATTTAATAAAATGCTAAAACTAATAACATAACTAAAATGAAATTCAGAAATGAAACCGGTTTTACAAACTACAGTTTCACAACATAACATAACAACAAAACAAAGTCTCACAATCTAACAAACAGTCTCAACAATATAACAAAAACAAACAACACAATAACAAAGTACAATCAAACATAAAGTAAAAATCACCAATCATTATCATCATCTTCTTCTTCTACACTCAAATCCTGCTGCTGATATGGGGTAAGAATAGGGTGAGTAGGAAACTGATCTGAATGATCACCCCTCATGTATCTCATCAACGCATCATCATAAGTAACATCATATTCAAACTTTTGCCATATCAAATCATGAATGTGAGCATTTCTATCATCCATGTTTTGCAATCTATGATCCCTTATTAAGATATCTCCCTGCTGGATCATCATCTGGTCTAAAAGTTCTCGGTTAGTAGGGTAACTAGAAGTAGGAGTCCTTGAAGTAGAAGGAATATTTCTGGTCTTACTTCAAGATCTCCAATAGACATGAGATTCATATTTTCTTATATTGGTAGGCCTAATAGGTTTTAGAGGCTGAATCCTCTCTTCCTCAAGTATAAAATCAACTCCTGCCTATTCACAGAGTGTAAAAATAAGTGTAGTGTGTGCCAAACCACCAGTGATATCTCCCAAAGAAAAAAAATCTAGTGTTCATATAGATAATAGAGCCTACATTTATCCTCATCATTTGCTGAATACAGAAGTTTAGGATGGCTCTATCCTTGGTCACCTCACTATGATGATTTGCCAGAATCATTCTTTCAGAAATAAAGTAGTGTCAGGCCTTAGATACTACATTAAGAATAGAAAGAGGAAAGTTTACCTTAACACCATTTTTAACTTTCCAGGTTCCTCTTCCATCAGTAAGAAAAGAAATAATCTCATATAAGGCCTCATTTGTAGCAAAAAATGATTTGTCCTGGCAACTGTAAACATCTTCCAACTGATAAAACTCATTAATTTTTCTTGGAGTAAACTCCACCCTTTTTCCACAAACAAAAACAAAATCATCTGAAGCCTCCGTAAAGTTGGCATAGAATTCCATCACCACACTAATAATCACATCGACAGGAAAATATCAAAAAATTTTCTACTGTCGAGCATTGATTAATCGCTTGACTTCTCCACCCAGATTCTTAAAACCACGATCCAGAATTACTTTTCTATCCTCAAGTAGACTATTGAATCGAGCACTAGCCCTAAAGATAACAAATTTTTGCTTGTCAAAATCTACTTTTCTTTTTTCCTTTGCTCGTTCTTGGGGCCATGGGAACTCTAAGAAAAATTTGATAAAAATCAGAATAAATTCAAAAAATTCTGAAAATCACAATATAAAACATTTTAAACTTAAATCCATTAAGTAAGAGTTCTTCACCAAAGGATTTTCTCAAAATCTCTAGAAAATTATAAAACTTTTGGATCTCGACAATTTGATAAAGGCTGTTCTCGGGTCGAGGGCACTATTGACGTCCATCCAGCGCCGTCAGCGCTGAAGGCTCAAAATTTCAATTTTTGATTTTTTAAACTTTTCAATTTCCTTTCAATTTACTCCAAAGCTTTTTAGTATTTTTAAACACAAATTTTTTTATCTAACAATTATTCACAAACAAACATTTTCACAAACAATCATTTTCACAAGAAACAACAAACTAACTTTTATATATGAAAATACACTTTCACAAACACATTTTTCTAATCACACTTTCACACATATTAAGCAAACTATTTATAATTAGCATCAAACTTAAACCACAACACTAAATGCTAAACACACAATAACAAAGTTCGGAATTCTAAAGCAAAGCAAACTAAATCAAATCCACACAATCACATTAAGTACATAAGTATTTTAAATTGTAGAGATAGTCCAAATTCTTAAATTTTTCTGCCTCATCTTCAGTGCTTTCTCCTCCTTTAATATCTCCCATAGACTGGTAATGAATGTACAAATTGTAGAAGGGTCGGTACAAAAATTGATCAGCCAAATTTTTTTTGATCCATCCTTTTTCTTTAAACATCCGCACTAATCCTGCTTCAAATGTTCCAGTATGATCAAAATTCTCTTTCATCCTCCAATCAATGTGATAAAAAAGGTACTTAAGATTTTCTATTGCATTCATAATACTCTGAAGTTCTCTTTCAATTATCTTAAATTTATTTTCCAATGCAAGTGAACTTCCAAATATTGGTGGCATCAATGGAGTTGAAGCATGTGATGAGTGATCTAAGATAGTATCTAATGCTTCATTCTCGTTCCCAACATAATTATCATCAATAGAAATCATGGGCTCCCAAGGAAATAAAAATTTTTCCGAACTTTCGTATGGAACTTGAGATTGACTGCAAAGTAATAAAATTGGGAAGGATGCCAAAGTCCATAAATTGGCCCATTCATAATAATACCCATAGCATATTTAAATATGATAGATCCTATACCAATGGGTTTTTCCATCTGAATGCAATAATTTAAAATAGCACTTTTTTTGGTGACTCTACTAATCTTCATGGTAGGAAATAATTTTGCAGAAAGGAAGAAATGTCACTGCTTCGATATTGAATTAAGCAATGAAGCAGAGAAACTAACATATCCTTCATCTCACATTTCCAAAATATCACTTTCATCTGTCAAAAAATTATAGACATCTTGCATCAAATCTCTCATTGGGATAAAATTTGTATAATGACAGATTAGAATGTTTTTTATCATATATAAGTCATTAATTAACGTAGGAGTAAATAGTACAACCTTACCTTGTACGAATACAACTCCATGGGTAATTCCATGTAAATTTGCATAGAATTCCTTTGCCACTAGTACAACAACTGCAGCGGTAGTGTAGCAAAGAACTTCCCATCATCTTTGTACAATAATTTTATCAATAGGAGAACTTGGATTAATTAATCCATGATTAACAAAATCTCTCCTTGATCAATCTCTTCTTTGTAATAACTTTATCATATAATCTCTGCACGTCAAAACTGATAAACTTTCTTCAATTGAAAACTCCATACCTTGAAGTATTTCTGGAATTAGAGATCATGGAATTAGAGATCATGAAATTAGAAAATAGGAAGTTTCTGGTCGTCCAAGGCAGTTTTTAGGACTTTAAAAACACCTCCCGATGGTTATTAAGGAGCGAAATCCCGCCAAAGTCCGCCAAAATTTGTCCTAAACCGTTAAACTGCTATTGGCACTGNGCTTGTCAAAATCTACTTTTCTTTTTTCCTTTGCTCGTTCTTGGGGCCATGGGAACTCTAAGAAAAATTTGATAAAAATCAGAATAAATTCAAAAAATTCTGAAAATCACAATATAAAACATTTTAAACTTAAATCCATTAAGTAAGAGTTCTTCACCAAAGGATTTTCTCAAAATCTCTAGAAAATTATAAAACTTTTGGATCTCGACAATTTGATAAAGGCTGTTCTCGGGTCGAGGGCACTATTGACGTCCATCCAGCGCCGTCAGCGCTGAAGGCTCAAAATTTCAATTTTTGATTTTTTAAACTTTTCAATTTCCTTTCAATTTACTCCAAAGCTTTTTAGTATTTTTAAACACAAATTTTTTTATCTAACAATTATTCACAAACAAACATTTTCACAAACAATCATTTTCACAAGAAACAACAAACTAACTTTTATATATGAAAATACACTTTCACAAACACATTTTTCTAATCACACTTTCACACATATTAAGCAAACTATTTATAATTAGCATCAAACTTAAACCACAACACTAAATGCTAAACACACAATAACAAAGTTCGGAATTCTAAAGCAAAGCAAACTAAATCAAATCCACACAATCACATTAAGTACATAAGTATTTTAAATTGTAGAGATAGTCCAAATTCTTAAATTTTTCTGCCTCATCTTCAGTGCTTTCTCCTCCTTTAATATCTCCCATAGACTGGTAATGAATGTACAAATTGTAGAAGGGTCGGTACAAAAATTGATCAGCCAAATTTTTTTCGATCCATCCTTTTTCTTTAAACATCCGCACTAATCCTGCTTCAAATGTTCCAGTATGATCAAAATTCTCTTTCATCCTCCAATCAATGTGATAAAAAAGGTACTTAAGATTTTCTATTGCATTCATAATACTCTGAAGTTCTCTTTCAATTATCTTAAATTTATTTTCTACAGCAAGTGAACTTCCAACTATTGGTGGCATCAATGGAGTTGAAGCATGTGATGAGTGATCTAAGATAGTATCTAATGCTTCATTCTCGTTCCCAACATAATTATCATCAATAGAAATCATGGGCTCCCAAGGAAATAAAAATTTTTCCGAACTTTCGTATGGAACTTGAGATTGACTGCAAAGTAATAAAATTGGGAAGGATGCCAAAGTCCATAAATTGGCCCATTCATAATAATACCCATAGCATATTTAAATATGATAGATCCTATACCAATGGGTTTTTCCATCTGAATGCAATAATTTAAAATAGCACTTTCCTTGGTGACTCATTTAATCTTCATGGTAGGAAGTAATTTTGCAGAAATGAAGAAATGTCACTGCTTCAATATTGAATTAAGCAATGAAGCAGAGAAACTAACATATCCTTCATCTCACATTTCCAAAATATCACTTTCATCTGTCAAAAAATTATAGACATCTTGCATCAAATCTCTCATTGGGATAAAATTTGTATAATGATAGATTGGAATGTTTTTTATCATATATAACTCATTAATTATCGTAGGAGTACATAGTACAACCTTACCTTGTACGAATACAACTCCATGGGTAATTCCATGTAAATTTGCATAGAATTCCTTCACCACTAGTACAACAACTGCAGCGGTAGTGTAGCAAAGAACTTCCCATCATCTTTGTACAATGATTTTATCAATAGGAGAACTTGGATTAATTAATCCATGATTAACAAAACCTCTCTTTGATCAATCTCTTCTTTGTAATAACTTTATCATATAATCTCTGCACGTCAAAACTGATAAACTTTCTTCAATTGAAAACTCCATACCTTGAAGTATTTCTGGAATTAGAGATCATGGAATTAGAAAATAGGAAGTTTCTGGTCGTCCAAGGCAGTTTTTAGGACTTTAAAAACACCTCCCGATGGTTATTAAGGAGCGAAATCCCGCCTAAGTCTGCCAAAATTTGTCCTAAACCGTTAAACTGCTATCGGCACTATCGGTCGTCCCAATGGGACTGTCGGCTCTCCCAATGGGGCTATCGGAGCTCCCGATGGCACTATCGGCTCTATGGTCCTTTGAAGACGGCACCGTCGGTGCCCATTCTGGCACTATTGGTGCCAGTTGCCAATAATTGCGACTTTTCATGTTTTCGATCAATTTGATTCCAAGTTTTCCTCTAATACAAATATTTGTCTTAATTTATAATATATAAAATTGTGTTGGATTATTATCTACTAATATATAAAACACTTATCAAAAAAAATAATAATACATAAATATATATGGGTTGCCTCCCATAAAGTGCTTGGTTTAACGTCGTCAGCCTGACATATCATTTGATTAGTTGGGTTGACTTAACATTAAAACTTTTTTAAATTGTGGTATGTGCCATTCATAATATTATTTCAATCGATGCCCATTTAACTTTAGATATCTTTCCAGTGTTAGGATCTTTAACAACAATATTTCCATAATGATAGACTTTAATCACTTTAAATGGTGCTAACCATCTGGATTTCAGTTTTCCTGGAAGTAATCTCAATCTTATAATATATAATAAAACTTCTCATTCTGGTTCAAACCTTTTTTGAATAGTCTCCGATCATGCCATATTTTCATTTTCTCTTTATAGATTTTTGCATTATCATATGCTTCATTTATAATCTCATGCCATATTTTCATTTTCTCTTTATAGATTTTTGCATTATCATATGCTTCATTTCTAATCTACTCAAGTTCATTGAGTTGCAAATGCATATTTTCATTTTCTCTTTATAGATTTTTGCATTATCATATGCTTCATTTCTAATCTCCTCAAGTTCATTGAGTTGCAATAATTTTTTCTCATCAACATCCTTTAAATTAAAATTAAATTCCTTAATAGCCCAAAATGCTTTATGCTCCAATTCTACTGGTAAGTGGCATGTTTTTCCAAAAACAACTCTATATGAGAACATTCCTATATGAGTCTTATAAGTAGTTTTGTATGCCCATAATGCAGTATCTAATCTAGCAGACCAATCCAATTTATAAGGATTTATAGCTTTTTTTAGAATTCGTTTAATTTCACGATTTGATATCTCAACTAGACCACTAGTCTGAGGGTGAAAAGCAGTAGAGAATCTATGCATAATATCATATTTCTTAATCAATTTTTTGATTCTCTTATTCCTAAAATGAGATCCTCCATCAATAATAATTACTCTTGACATTCCATAACTTGTAAAATTATTTTTAATTAAAAATTTAGAAACACTCTGAGCATCACATCTAGGCACAATAATAACTTCAATCCATTTGGACATATAATCAACAACAAGTAATATGTATAAATTTTAAAATGAAGGGATAAATGGTCCCATAAAATCTAATCCCCACACATCAAGAATTTCAACTTCTAATGTATAATTTAGAGGCATTTCATTTCTCTTAGAATNTAATCCCCACACATCAAGAATTTCAACTTCTAATGTATAATTTAGAGGCATTTCATTTCTCTTAGAATTATTACCTACTTGTTGACATCGATCACATGTTTTAATATTTTCATTAACATCTCTAAAAAGAGTTGGCCAATAAAATACATCTTGTAAAATCTTATATGCAGTTCTATTTGTTCAAAAATATCCTCCAAATTCAAAATCATGTCATCTTTCAATTATCTGTTGAGTTTCCTCTTAAGACACACACCTTTTAATAATTAGATCCTTACATTGTTTATATAGAAATGGGTCATCCCAAAAATAGAATTTTGAATCATGTATAAATTTCTTTAATTGTGTATTTTTTATATCAGGTGGTAAAATATCACTTACAATATAATTTACTATATTGATATACTATGGTACATTCATTTCATCAATACTATATAATTATTCATCAGGGAAATCTCTAAAATTTCATTTACATAATTAGTTAATATTTTTCTTTCTAGTCTAGACAAATGATCA
>JXCR01088018.1:20558-35344 GCA_002079205.1 Phalaenopsis hybrid cultivar | reverse complement strand
TTTCATATTTTTCTAAAACATACATATATATATATATATATATATATATATATATATATATATATATTAAATTCCTTTCTGAAGCAGGTGATGGGATTCCGATTCTGGTGATCGAATGCTTCTAATGGGCAACTCCTCCAACCAAAAATAGTGCTGACAGCTTCTGGCGACTCTNTTCTAAACTTATATATATATATATATATATTAAATTCCTTTCCGAAGCAGGTGATGGGATTCCGATTCTGGTGATCGAAAGCTTCTAATGGGCAACTCCTCCAACCAAAAATAGTGCCGACAGCTTCTGGCGACTCCGTTTTGGACCAGTTTCTCTCTCCATTTAAATCAAAAAATATTGTCTTTATACATCGGTATTGTGTTCATGTCCCTCATGGACCAAATTATCCTTCTTCCATTGGCATGCTTTACCCATTTCTACCTTGAGAAAGTACGATCAACTCTTTTGGACTTTAAGACAGTCTGTTTGATCACCTTTGAACGGTGGGGTTCAAGAGTTCATTAAGGACTTTTTAATTTTTGTGTACGGTTGGACCCCCAATAGGTGAGTTGGTGGACTAGTTTCACCTGGGCAATGTGCGTTGTTAANTTTACCCATTTCTACCTTGAGAAAGTACGATCAACTCTTTTGGACTTTAAGACAGTCTGTTTGATCACCTTTAAACGGTGGGGTTCAAGAGTTCATTAAGGACTTTTTAATTTTTGTGTACGGTCGGACCCCCAATAGGTGAGTTGGTGGACTAGTTTCACCTGGGCATTGTGCGTTGTTATGTTGGTCCTGCACTGGGTCCTGAACTGCACTTTTCCCTTCCTAGTTTAATTTGTTATTCTACAAATTAAATTGGATCGTGTCGTGCTGCGCGTGCTCTTTAATTTTCCTTATATTAAATAAATTTTTCTACTTTCATACTTTTTTTTCTAAATTTTAAAGCTTCCACAAATTAAATAAGGACTTACCCGGTCCATAGATCGACCTCTGTTAATTTTTAGTGCTCGCACTAAGATTATGAGGTTTTAGCCAAATAGCTAACCCCAGAGCTTACTTTTTGAGGTTGCTGCAATGGCGTTCTCAACGCTCACTTTTTCCTGTAACCTACCGACAAGCCGCGATGCTCGCAATGTCAGTTCCACTATCAAGTTTGGAGTTAGATTTGAAGATCTCAAGGTCGTTCTTAGAAAAGCCCCGCTCGTTATAATGAAAGTCGCTGCTCTAGAGGTTTAAGAAATGTCTGCCGAGTTTAAGCTGAAATACCCTCAGGATTTCCCTTCTTACAAGAAAATCAAGACTACTTCCATCACGACACCTACCAAGTCTGTTGTTCATATTTCTGTTAAGGGAAAGAAAGTTATGATCGTCAAAGACCCGACTGAAGGATTGGTTGTCCTACCGCAGTGTTTGAAATTTGATGGAGTTCGAGGACTGCACTGTTAACCCGAACCCAAAGGAGAAACCACAACAAGAAGGTTAGGATGTACCTGTAGATAAAGTTCCTTGCCAGAAAGAGTTAGGATTACCAGAGATCTATCCATTCTTGCAAANAAGTTTGGAGTTAGATTTGAAGATCTCAAGGTCGTTCTTAGAAAAGCCCCGCTCGTTATAATGAAAGTCGCTACTCTAGAGGTTTAAGAAATGTCTGCCGAGTTTAAGCTGAAATACCCTCAGGATTTCCTTTCTTACAAGAAAATCAAGACTACTTCCATCACGACACCTACCAAGTCTGTTGTTCATATTTATGTTAAGGGAAAGAAAGTTATGATCGTCAAAGACCCGACTGAAGGATTGGTTGTCCTACCGCAGTGTTTGAAATTTGATGGAGTTCGAGGACTGCACTGTTAACCCGAACCCAAAGGAGAAACCACAACAAGAAGGTTAGGATGTACCTGTAGATGAAGTTCCTCGCCAGAAAGAGTTAGGATTACCAGAGATCTATCCATTCTTGCAAGGGAGTAGGTTCCATCCCTTAATGGATACTAATGGGTACGAAAGTATCCAGAAAATCATTGTTACCTTACCGTCACCTCATGGACATGGTGAGGGGAGGAAGAAGCCTACTCCTATCAACCGATTCAGTTCAATTTTTTAGAAACAAGCTGCCAAAGAAGGTTGTTCAGTTGGCGAGTTACTCAAATGAGTGGGACATGCTGTATTCACTAACATAAAGAAAGAAATTTTAAGGGACGTCAGATCTACCAGGCGATCTCAAAAGTAAGCTGAAGCTTTACTTGTTCACAATCTCGTCTGGCTCTGCATGGAAAATAGAGTTGATACCATAATCGCTACTACTAATTCTACTACCACTAGACTCACGGGCCGTCCAACAGGTAAGTCGCGTCTGGGTCCAAAAATTCTACCAACTACCGGTCATAAGGATATTCTTAAAATTTTTAAGGAAATAACAAAGATGTTACCCAATATCGTATCTGGTTCGCACCACAAGGAGCATACTTCTCTTCAACATGTCGATTTTACTACCGAGACACTCCGTCTCAAGACATGACTGTCAAAGAAAATGGTATGGATACCCAAGGTTGTCGTACCGATACAGTCTAGTAAGCCCACAGAGCAGGATCATGGAATGAAGCTACGACCCGAAGTATCCGACATTTTTGTAGCAATTGCTAGTGAGATGGAGAATCAAGTGGAGGATATCCAGCCAAGTCCTGCAGATACAAGATGCTACAAGAATTGATCACTGAAGAAAAGGTCGAAAAGCTCAGGGTTGAGATTTTCAAGTTAGCTCAAGAACATGGAGTTTCCATTGATGTTGGTGATGATTTTGACTTCAATGATTACCTCAAGTATGATTTCATGGATATCCATGTCATCGAGACCAGAGTCGCTGCATCTACACGCGACGCTCATCCTCTCATCGAAGGGAATGCCATTGATGGGCTACATAGGATTATCATCCTAAGAGACGATCAAATCAGCCAAATGGAGAAAATAATGGAAGAGATTGCTGCCATGACCGCCATGGCCACAGTTCAAGGACAGTCTCAACCACCACAGTTAACCTCTCCAGATGTCAATCAACCGGAGATTATACATATCACAGATGAAAGGAGAGAAGTCACCTCAACAAATAGAGATGATCAACAAAAGAAGGATTCTCCATCAAGTACCATGCCAAAAAATGAATTTAAGCAAATGGTCAAACATGTTCGGGAGGCCTTAGCCCAATCTAAGAATGGTGCATTGGTTCTAAAGGGTTGACCTTACTTAAAAGAGTTCGATGTCGTACCATACACTAAGAGCTTTGTGTCGCCAAACTTTAAGATATTTGATGGGATTGGAAATCCCAGGCAGTACATAGCACATTTCTGAGTCAGTTGTTGTAATACTAGAGGCAATGAAGCTCTACTCTTCCGACAGTTTGTCAGCAGCCTGTCAGCAATTACTTTTGATTGGTATGTCGAACTACAAAATGGATCAGTCAAGACATTTGCCAAACTAGAACAATTGTTTATGAAAAGACTTGTAGGAGCGCAACATCATGTGTCTATTGGAGATCTCGTAGTAGAGAAGCAGAAGCCCAATGAGACTTTAGTGGACTACATTTTTAGGTGGAGAAATCATAGCATGAAATGTGAACCTCAGCTACATGAACATCATGCAATTAAGGTCTTAATCAAGAGCATCCATGAGCCAGTAGCTTTCATGCTCAAGGGACTTACCATTAAATCCTTCGAGAAGCTACAACAATGCCAGCAATCTTCAATAAGAAGTCAAACATACGGATTCTCACGAGAAGGCCGAGAAGTTCAGGATGGCAGAGTATTTGAAAAGAAGTCCAAAACAGTGGCAAAGGTTGATAAAAGAAAACAACCAATGAAGATACATGCAGAAAATTCCCATCAGTCGTGATCACAGCATGCTTGACAACAGAAACAACAGTGTGACTAGTTCAGGCAGCGACCGCCTCAAGGAGGATCACACTGGGCAGAGAATAAGAGGTCGACAAGAAAGATAAATCGTACACAAAATGTTTTTTCAAAGATGAAGCCATACCCAAAATGTTCAAAAAATCTGATGAAGAAGCCTGCGTTCATATTACCAGATCCAAAGAAACCTGAAGAGGTCGACAATAAAGAACAACCAAACTATTGCCCGCATCACAGATTGCTTGGACACACTATAAAGGAATGTTTCAACTTCAACGATTAACTCGTGAAAAACCTTAAAGAAGGGAATATAACAACCCTGAAAGAATATTTAAAAGAGCATGAAAAATGTTCCATAAATATGATTTCAGTTAAGCCAAACTCTCCTATTGACCCGTATATTGGAAAGGATGAATAGAGTACGACTTGGAACAAGCTCAAGAGGATACTAAACCAGATTCAGTCTGCTTCAAGACAAACCTCCGTTAAGAGTCTTCAGCCTACCAAACCAGAGATGAAGAATTTACTAGAAGAACTATCATCGTCAAAGAAGAAGAAGAAGAATACCACCACAAAGGCTAATAGCGCTGGGGGTAGGATAGGGGCTGCCTCTGCTAGATTGGTTATCTCAGATTCAGGGAAGAGAATCCTCGAACCCCTGACCTTCTATGATTATCTTTTTTATCTCTCTGGGATCTTATAAATATAATGATTATGATTTTGGCTACGTTTTAGCTATTTCTAGTGATAACGTAATTGATTATGACCAATCTGACTTTGAGCTCGATTCCCGAAATGATCCTCAAATCATACTTGAGTCCGATGAACTCGCTAAGAAGACCGAAGAAGACATTGGCAACACCACTTACGACAACTCCGAGAGTGAGGAACTGATCCTCGAGTGCCATGGAGCACCACTCGTCATCAGCTTAGATCTTTCCGATAAAGAAGAAACATTGGAAGATTCGATAATTATATCTCAAGTAGAAGAAATTACAGAAGTGAGCTTGAGGAGCGAGAGAGTATTATCCCCAAGGTTAGCTCCAACAGATAAGGAAAAGAAAATAGTAACTCGAGAAGAGCTACCTCCACCTCCACCAGTGGAAGAACAAAATAATCAAGAGAAAATTGGAGGATCATGCAAAGTGGATTCCAACGTGCTAGCTTGTCTTAGGAAGTTGCCGGTCAAATTAAGCATCTACAATGCTCCAATCCTGTCAAAGGAGATGAGAGAGTCGCTAGTTATAGATTTGCTTAACCCAGAGATTTGTTTAGCCCAGTTGGCTAGCACATCCTCGGATGAAGTTTGCTCATTGAAAGAATAGTCTAGAGTAACCTTGACAGATAAAGACTTGTTGCTCGGTACTTCCGACCATAATCGTCCACTATGTATCTCCATTAACATCGATGGATTCATATTGTCCAAAGTTTTAGTAGATCCTGGAGCATCACTCAACTTGATGAGTCTACGGACATTAGCCTATTTGAACACTGAGGCTCAAGAGCTTACGGCCGATAAAATGATGCTAACAAGATTCAACCAGAAGGGAGAAAGAACCCTTCGATTGGTTACTTTACTTATGAAGGTTGGAGCACTAGTCATAATCGCCAAGTTCCATTATATAAACGTCGAGACCTCTTTTAATGCTCTACTTGGTTGACCATGGATTCACGAACACAACATGGTTCCGTCGTCTCTACACCAATCCATTAAGTATTAAAAGGAATTACAAGAACATTTTATCAAGGGAGATTTACAAACTTTTTCAGTTCATGAAGTTGGCATCCACAAAGATGCCGCCTACTACGTGCCTCCAATGAAAATTATCTTCTATCATGAAGTTGTGAAAAATAAGAGTGAAGATTCAGGAGAATTATAATGGCAAGGCCATTTAACTTGCCTTCAACAATCTTCCACCACTCTCTTGCAACAAGTTGGTGGGGGTTCTTTTAGTTCGCGCACCCGAGGTCGAGACCGGGGACAGGGATGAGAAAAAAACAATTTAATTGTTGAATGGACTAGGCCAACTATCAACATCGATGATGAAGAAAGTTTTGAAGATGAAATAATGATGACAAAATACAAGCAACCTCAGTATGAGATATCCTTAGAAGACGTGAAGATAAGTGAATTTGAGACAATGTATGATCGGATAAACCACTATGTAAACACTCTGACCCTTACTCTGATTCTTCCTCAAAACATTGAGAGTTTAGAGGTCAAGAAAGTCCAAAGCACCNAGAAAATTGGAGGATCATGCAAAGTGGATTCCAACGTGCTAGCTTGTCTTAGGAAGTTGCCGGTCAAATTAAACATCTACAATGCTCCAATCCTGTCAAAGGAGATGAGAGAGTCGCTAGTTATAGCTTTGCTTAACCCAGAGATTTGTTTAGCCCAGTTGGCTAGCACATCCTCGGATGAAGTTTGCTCATTGAAAGAATAGTCTAGAGTAACCTTGACAGATAAAGACTTGTTGCTCGGTACTTCCGACCATAATCGTCCACTATGTATCTCCATTAATATCGATGGATTCATACTGTCCAAAGTTTTAGTAGATCCTGGAGCATCACTCAACTTGACGAGTCTACGGACATTAGCCTATTTGAACACTGAGGCTCAAGTGCTTACGGCCGACAAAATGATGCTAACAAGATTCAACCAGAAGGGAGAAAGAACCCTTCGATTGGTTACATTACATATGAAGGTTGGAGCACTAGTCATAATCGCCAAGTTCCATTATATAAACGTCGAGACCTCTTTTAATGCTCTACTTGGTTGACCATGGATTCACGAACACAACATGGTTCCGTCATCTCTACACCAATCCATTAAGTATTAAAAGGAATTACAAGAACATTTTATTAAGGGAGATTTACAAACTTTTTCAGTTCATGAAGTTGGCATCCACAAAGATGCCGCCTACTACGTGCCTCCAATGAAAATTATCTTCTATCATGAAGTTGTGAAAAATAAGAGTGAAGATTCAGGAGAATTATAATGGCAAGGCCATTTAACTTGCCTTCAACAATCTTCCACCACTCTCTTACAACAAGTTGGTGGGGGTTCTTTTAGTTCGCGCACCCGAGGTCGAGGCCGGGGACATGGACGAGAAAAAAACAATTTAATTGTTGAACGGACTAGGCCAACTATCAACATCGATGATGAAGAAAGTTTTGAAGATGAAATAATGATGACAAAATACAAGCAACCTCAGTATGAGATATCCTTAGAAGACGTGAAGATAAGTGAATTTGAGACAATGTATGATCGGATAAACCACTATGTAAACACTCTGACCCTTACTCTGATTCTTCCTCAAAACATTGAGAGTTTAGAGGTCGAGAAAGTCCAAAGCACCGGTTCAAAGATGATCAAATTTTATTGTGCTTCTACTTCTACTAATCTTGAAAATCATGTAAATTTAAATGAGAATCCTAATGAATTAATGGAATTGCCTATCTGGTAACTTTTTACCTTGTGTTCAAAAGTTAATTCAACAGAGGCATTTTCTAAAATAAATGCCAAAAGTCAAATTACAACTTTTCAAAAAATTATGGGATGTTAAAAGTCAAACTCCCAACTTGAATGAGGGTCTCAGATTTGGTACAATCGAATATGTCGATGATTCAAAATTTTGCATGGTTGTTACTAATGAATCGGAAGAGGATTGCCTCGATCTAGAAGATGATTATACTGATCAGCTAATAGAAGATGCTGCGCCAGAATTTGAGGAAGAAATCATGTCAATTGTCGATGAATTAAAGGGAATTAACCTTGGGACGGAAGAACTGTCATGATCTACATTTATAAGTTCTCTCCTCAACGATAAAGAATCTATAGAGTTGATTAAACTATTAACAGAATCTAAAGATTGCTTTGCATGGAGTTATGATGAAATGTCATGACTGTCAGCAAAAGTTGCAGTTCATAAGCTCAGGGTGGACAAAGAAATGACCCTGGTAAAATAAGCTCCAAGAAGAATGTACCTCGAAATAGAGCAGCAAGTCATTGTCGAGTTGAAGAAGTTAATATAATCTAACTTTGTAATAGAAGAGCAATACCCCACGTGGTTAGCTAACATTGTACCGGTTAAGAAGAAAAATGGACAAATCCGTGTATATGTTGACTTCAGAGATTTGAACAAACCATGTCCAAAGGATGAATTTCCGTTGCTAATACCAAAAATGATGGTTGACATTGCTTCGACACATGAAATTTTCTTCTTTATGGATGGATTGTCGGGTACAATCAAATCAAGATGGCTCTAGAAGATGCAACATTTACAGCCTTCAAGACATCTATCGGGATTTTTTGCTACACAGTGATGTCGTTTGGGTTGAAGAATGCAGGAGCAACATATCAACAAGCTATGACAAAGATTTTTTATGATCTCATTCACAACCAAGTGGAATGCTACGTGGATGATTTGATCATCAAGAGTAAATAGAAAATAGACCATTTGTAGGATTTGAGGGTCGTGTTCAAACGATTGTGACGATATGACCTTAAGATGAATCCATTAAAGTCCGCCTTCAATGTTACCTCTAGGATATTTCTAAGATTCATTATTTGTCATCAGGGAATCGAGAACGATCAAGATAAGATTAAAGCTATCTTAGAAATGCCTCCACCCAAAATCTTGAAACAAGTACATTCCTTCCAAGGGAAGTTGACATATCTGAGACGTTTTATTTCTAATCGCTCAAGTAGGTGTCAACCCTTCTCGATATTAATTTAAAAGGATGCCATATTCATTTGGGAAGAGAAATGTCAGCGGGCTTTTGAGGACGTTAAACAATATTTAATGACACCTCTTGTTTAGGCAGCACCTATCCCGGGAAAATCGTTGATACTTTATACCGCAGCCTTAGATGACTCTATTGGAGCCCTCTTAGCCCAAGTCAATGATGAGGGTAAGAAAAATTCACTATACTACTTGAGTCATCATCTAAAACCGATGGAGATAATGTACCCGCCAGTTGAGAAGCATTGTCTAGCATTAATTTTCGCTGCCCAGAGATCAGGCATTACATGCTTTCTCATAAGATTTCCCAAATTTCAATAGTTATTTTATTGCAATATTTGATGACCAAACTAATACTCTCTGGATGTCTAGCCAGATGGTCAATGATTTTGTTACAATTTGATTTAACTTTTGTTCCCCTCCGTGTTATCAAGGAACAGATTTTAGCAGACTTTCTCGCTGCACACCCACTTCCTGCTGGAACCCCTCTTAATGATGAGTTATCATATGGGTAGGTGTTACAAATGGAATTCTATAGTGCACAATGCTGAGAGATGTACTTCAACAAAGCTTCTTCATCCAGAAAAGATAAAGGATCAGGCACAATAATACGAGGCAAAGCAAGAATTGGTTTGATTTTCATCACACCAGAAAAGGGTATGATGAGGTTCTCATACCACCTGCAGAGCCGTGTACCAACAATGAAGCAAAATTCGAAGCCTTAATCACCGAATTCGAATTGAAAATCTTGATGAACATAATGGATATTTCCATCTATGGCAACTCTCAACTTATCATCCAGTAAGTCGTTGGATAATACAAGATTTTGAAGCCAATTTTAACAGAATATCATGAGTACATGCTAAAGCTGCTCGAGCAGATTCTTAAGATAACTTTCTATAGAATTCCTTGGGGAGATAATCCCCATGTTGACGCTCTAGCAAAACTTGTAAAAGAATTGGCATGTCCCTTGGAGGATTCCATTGATATCACAGTACAAGGAAGACAAGTTTTGTCTTGAATCAACCTCGACAATCTACACAAGCTCAGAAAAGAGGAAGAAATAATGATTGTGATTGTTGATATCAATAAAGATTGGTGCAAGCCATTAACAAAATATTTACATACTGGAAAGCTGCTAGAGGACAAGTCAGCCACACACCACATCATAAGAAGAGCTATGTCATATGCCTTAGTGGGTGATGTCATCTACAAGAGATCGTTCGATCAGATGTGGCTATGATGTTTGAGCGTAGCCGAAGCCCAAAATATTTTCAAAGAAGTACTTGCTGGATTGTGTGGCGCTCACTAGTCAAGGCCAAAGATGAAAATGAAGATAAAAAATTTCGGATATTATTGGCCGACAATGATGTCCGATTACATAGATCCAGCCAAAAGATGTCACCAGTGCTAAGTGCATGGGGGTGGTCTTGCACCAACCTCCAAATGTGCTACACCCAACAGTTATCTCATGACCATTCTAGTGTTGGGGCACGTACATAATAGGTCTGATAGACCATCCGTCTTCCAAATGACACAGATTTATTCTTGCCGCTAAAGACTACTTTTTCAAATGGGCAAAGGTAGTGTCGTTACGAGAGGTTACAACACAGCATGTCCTTGAATTCTTCGAAAGCCAAGTCGTCTACCATTTTGGAGTTCAACGTAGAATAATCTTCAGCAATGGGACAGTCTTTAAAAGCACAAAAATCAATAATTTCGTCAAACGACACCATATAGACTAGATATACTCTATGATGTACTATCCCAGGGAAAATGGTCTAGCCGAGGCCTTCAACACGGCACTGGAATAGATTTTGAAGAAGACACTAGATGAAAACAAAAGATATTGGCATAACAGATTACTAGAAGCTTTGTGGGCATACCGAACAACGTTCAGGACTCCCACTCAGTGTACACCCTACATGCTAGTGTACAGGTCCGCCGTCGTACTACCACTAGAGGTCTAGACGCCCTCTATCAACATCGTTGTCGCCAATCAACTAAGAACAGCAGAAAATGCAAAAATCAGACTTAAAGAATTGGAAAATCTTGAAGGAAAATGACTAAAAACATAACAACATCTGGAGCTTTACGGAGCAATGATGGTATAAGCCCATGACAAATTGGTCCGAGTAAGGACATTCACAATTGGTGACCTTGTTCTTGTTGTCAAAAGGCCTACTCTTGCATGCCTCAAGATATGTGAAAATTTTAGCCAACTTAGGAAGGACCATTTGTCGTAGAAAAGGTCTACACAGGAAGAGCCTACCAGCTAGTGGATTTTTGAGGCAAAAGACCCATGTTGTCAATCAACGGACGATACATGAAGACATACTATGCAACTTGACGCTACTTGAAATTGCCTTTTTGAAATTTTAATTGATCTGGAGTAATTATTTGGCTAAACGTCTGTGACCGGGTCCAAAATTTTGTCATAAAATTAACCTCAATAAAATGAAAACTTTTAAAAATGCATACTTTAATTTTCTTTTTTCTAACTTAAATGTTTGATATTTTGATAAATTATACAAAAATATATACACATAAATAAAAGATTTTCTCACCAACATAAACTAAAATTTTCTCTAATAAACACTTTGTTTTGTTCTTGTTCATGCTAAATTTCAGCGCGCTATTGTTTTTCCTATCGTCTGCTGAGAAAATGTCAAGCTAGAAGCTGATTTTTATCTTTAAAGATAGTTGGAATCTCGCGTTTAACAATGAAAGGGCACCACAGGATGGTACCATAGACTTAAACATGTACTTCAGTCAAGACAACTTGAACTATGAGGGTCCCCTGATCGACGTGGTTAGCCATCGATAAAAGAAGGCCTACCATCGCTACAAAAGATAAGCACCAAGGAGAATTCCTTACTAAAGGGGAAGAAATTAATAGTACAGCAAGATCCGATGGAAGGGTGATAACTGCACCAATTGGAGGCCGTCACTGTAAATGACAAAAGACTGGTGGATGCACTGCTGCAAAGAACTCGACACAGAAACGCGAACCGCAAAAAACATAGAGCTTTCTCGCATGAAGAAAGAGGATGCCAATAGGAGGCAAAAAAATTACTTACCATTATTCCTGAGGGGAAAATCTATGATCTAGATATGAGAGAGAATTCCTCCAGCTTGCCTGCCAAAGTTGATGAGTCTGAGTTTACTATAGAGTCGGAGATAATAGGAGTTTCACATGATCTTTGTGTGGCTTGGCTGAAATGCAACGCCGAAATTCCCACACATACACCAGCTACAATGGCATTTGTGGAATGCCCAGACTGCAATGTTCTCCACCTAGAATGCTACAGTACTCTGGAGGAGTAGACATCCACCGATGATAGATTTCAGGTCATCGATCACCCAATAGAGGAATCATACATTCTTGTGGATACAGAGATAGCACCAGCCTGGATTCCTGACATTATTGAAATGAGGGAGCATCCTCTACAGCAGCCAATCATCACAATGGCAGAATACTACAAAATGAGTAAATTGAACAAAAGGTAATTTGAATTCTATGAAGATGTTCAAGGAAGATTCATCAACATACTAGGAGACTTGGAGCTGTACATTAGAGTCTTCTCCAAAAGTGATGAAAGAAATATTCTCAACTGTATCTTTGATCTAAGAGACAGGAGTGAAGTGGACCTTCTGATGGAAAGACCCTATTGCAAGCCACGGAAATGGATGATTGTAAAAGGTAGAATCACCATACAATGTGGTTGTTGTTATAATTTCACTCAGGTCAGACAAAGAAATCCCCCGAGGATTTTGAGATACGATGAGGTGGACCCGCTACCTCCCATGATAGAATGGATAATGAAGATAATGGTCCGATGGAGCATACTTCCAGCTGACTATATTCCCAACAGTTGTATCATCAATATATACGATGAAGTGACTGCATCCCCCCACATATAAACCATCATGATTTTGTAAGACTTTTTTGCATGGCCTCTTTCATGAGCAAAAGCAACATTTTATTCGAAAAAGAAATAGATTTCATTGGCCCCGATGAGTTCAAAGGATCCATAGAGATTCTGCTACCAGTGGTTCAGTGCTGGTTCTTAAAGGAAATAGAGCAGACATTGCTGAACAATGCATTCCAAGGGTATGATACCGCAGGGTGTCTGTAACTTTCCGAAGAATGGATGACAGCAAAATGCCCTATGGATTCCAGCCAGATCCGGAGTTGGAAGAGCTACTACTATACGAGCTATGAGAGGGTTGCACCTCTGATCAGATGCAAAGGGAACTCTTGTCCTGGNTTTGGATGATTGAAATACAATGGGATTAACAGGTAGAAACCCACTCACCACCTTTGCACAATGTCAATAAGACTATAAACCTCATAATCTTCATTACTTAGAAGTCAACAAAGATTAAACGATTCTTAAGTGATGGGCTTAAGTCAGAAAGATCGTAATTAACTTTTCTTAAGCCCAAAGCTGAGGATAGTTTTGCCTTTTGATAAGAATACATGTCATTTAAATCAAAATTTTGATAATCACCATTTCACCTATCATGATTGTTAAGGGCAGATTAGTGACATAGCCTTAACATCTAAACCCAATTAATCAGATTTAAAAGATAACATAATTGGTGATTAACATTTTTAAACACTACAAGTCTGACCTTAATTGTGGCCACCAAAATCTTAGATGACTTAAACTTGCCTTAGGGGCACCCACTCACATAACTCTTAAATGAAACATCAATTGATTAATCGAGTGTCATATCCTTGGGATAATTAAATTGTTAAGTTTCACCTAGCAACGGGATATTCACACTCCAGCCTCGAATGATTAATGGAACATTATGATAAGTCCAAAAGAAACTCAGAACATTTCAACAGGTCTTCAAAGTGATCTAAGGTCATGCCTTGAGCATTTTAAAATCTATTAGTCATTATGAAAGGCAAATTGAACTTGTCATATTTTGTTCTAAAATTATCCACTAGGATCTTCCAAGATTCAATAAAATCATAGCCTGGGGTTTGGTAGCTAAACCTTCATCTACTCTTGCATTTAAATTCCTTGCAACATTATATTCATGCCTTGTAAGTACTAACCTTTCAGGTGGTGGAACGAGAAGACTCACCGGGTACTCTTTTACAGTTTACAGTGTCGTCTTATCTTGTACATTTCAAACTGTACTTTTATACTTACAAAACTTGCATGTTAAATAACGATGTCACACTACATGAAAACTAAAACTACTTGGAAAGCCGTAAAACCAAAATCAAAACTAAAATCAACCAATATAAAACTCACCGCGACAACATTCAACATATAAAACAACTCAAAATTTAATCACAAACATCATAAAACAACAGTTGCAATTAAATTAAGGCGTCTCTATAGGATGATCGAGAATCCCTCGAAGGAGGTAACCTACGGTTGCTAACGAGATTTCCTATGGTCTAAATGAAAGTATGAAACTCATTAAGTTGAGTTTAGTAAATTCATTTTGACTAAGTGAATCCATTAGAAAATATGGTACCATAATGAGGGAACTGTAGGATCCTAACCGGTGTCATTATAATCAACTTTAATATGCCCCATAAAATTTAAAGAGCTATAATCATAAGGACATTTGATTTGACATCATAACTTGACACATTAAAAAACTTAAACTCGTCTCGATGAGGAGCTTGGAGCTAGCATTGTGGGCAGCATGATCACCTTCAACAGCAGGAGGATCTATAACAACACATCTTTTGTTAGATCTAAAAAATAAGCCATAAGATTTTGAGGTTGTTTTCTTATGCAACATAAATCCTCAACTTATTTTTAGGCTTATATAAAGCCCTGCTACACAATATATGCCCTAACTCATCTTAAGATTTTGAGGTTGTCGTTCGTCTCGACCTAAACCCTCACATCTTTCAGGTTATTTATGTGATCATTTCTCATGAATGTAAGCCCTAAACAAATAAAATTGGCAGGATGAAACATTTAAACTATTTCTCCTCAAAATTAAAGTGAAACAATAGAATAGACCAGGAAGTCGCCGAGGTTCTCCTCTGAATCTATGACATCCCCTAGTTCTTCCTCCTTTGGACTCTACAACAAAATGTTCCAAACATGAACTATTCCCCTTTCACACCTTTTTTTCCAATTTCATTGAAAAGTCCTATCC
>JXCR01087991.1:24157-43311 GCA_002079205.1 Phalaenopsis hybrid cultivar | reverse complement strand
TTTTCCTTTTGGAAGAAACCTCTAACACTAAAGTCAGTTGAATGAATCCAAATGGATTTCATTTGGATGAAATCTAGGAGTGGGAGTTGGATGAATGTTTTGTAAGATCCATGCACTTCTTTAGTTTTCTTTTGGCTTAGGCCACGAAGAAAGTTGAAATGTTGAATGAGCAAAGAAATGATTTTTGGAGGGCTTTTACCGGTTAAGTAGAAGTGTAGTGTAAACATCAAATTAATCAAAGTAATATAAGACATCAAACGAAAACAACATAATATATCAAAGTGAAGTAAGACATGAAATAAGTTTATCATAATAAATTTGTCTCCATCACTCCTATTGCCCAATAAAGGAACATCAATAGATCCAAATAAAATATAACAAAGTACGCAAAAGTCTTTAGCACTCTATTTACTCAAAGGCCTTCACCGGAGTTGTTTTCATCTTTAGTTTACTTCAAGTTCTCCCATTCATCACCCTTCTTCGGTCTTCGTTTTCTTTTTCTTCTCTACAACAACAACAACAACAACAACAAGCCTTTATCCCACTAAGTGAGGTGGGCTACATGTATCCTTTTTATCCATTTTATCCTATTAAGTGTCATAATGTCATTTAATTCTAATAAATTAAGATCATTTTTTATGCAATATGCACAAGTCTTTTTTGATCTACCTCTAACTTTCTTAAGTTAAGTCGAATCTAATACATCTACTCTTATAACCAGATTATAAGGCGGTCAACGTTAATGTGATCAAACCATCTAAGACAACCTTCTAATTTTGTCTGGCACTGGAGTGAAACCAACCCTTTCACTTATCCATTCGTTTCGCCTTTTGTCTCTTAAGTGTCAATCCACTCATCTTCCTAAACATTCTCATCTCTGCAACACTTAACTTAATTTTATGCTTCTCTTTTAAAGGCCAACATTGTGTGCCAAAAAGCATTGCAAGTTTCATCACCATCTTACAATTTTTTTCTTTTAAGTCTTAGTGGCACTTTTGTATCACAAAATAGGCCCAATGCATTCCTCCACTTCAACTAGCCAACTTGAATTCTTCTAATAACATCTTCATATATATCACCGTCACTTTGAACAATAGATCCGCGATATCTAAAATGATTATACCTTTTAATAATTTGATCGCCCATAGTTACAACTCTGCCGCAAGATCTACTAATACTAAAATTGCATTCTATGTATTCAGTTTTAGATCTACTCAAACGAAGGCCTTTAGATTCTAATGTAAACCTTTCTAATTCAAGCTTTTCCTGAACTATTTCTCTAATCCTATCCACGAGAAGGATATCAACAATGAAAAGCATACTCCAAGGTACATCCTCCTACAAATGTCCAATAAGAGCATCCATAACAAAAGCAAAAAGATATGGGCTTAATGCTGACCTCTGATGTAATCCAATTGAAATAGGAAAATACTTGGTCAATCCTTTTTTAGTGCAAACTCCAGTAACAACTCTAGTATACATATGTTTAATGACTTGAATGTAATTCATATTAGCACATTTCTTTTTTAAAACTCTCGAAAGAACTTATCATGGAACCTTATCGTAAGTTTTTTCTATATCAATCTATATCTTTTGTAGATCCTGATTACTCTCTCTGTATTTCTCCATGAAACCTCTCAATAAATGTATAGCTTCTATTGTATATTTGTCCGACATAAATTCAAACTGATTATGAGAAATCTTTGTATTGCCTCTTAATTTATATTCAGTTATACTCTCCCATAATTTTAATATATGATGCATAATTCCTCTTTAATTTGTACACTATTGTGCATCCCCTTTATTCTTAAAAATGAGGACTGAAATAATCTTCCTCCACTCCTTAGGCATCTTTTTAGTTTTTAAAATAATATTAAAGTGTTTAGTAAGGCAACAAGCTCCCAATTCTCCTAAATATTTCCACACTTCAATTAGGATATTATCAAGTTCTACTGATTTTCCACCCTTGATTTTTTTAAAGCCTCAATTTTTTTTACTAATGTGATGGTATAAATGAAACATTTTGTTATTATTAACGATATTAAGATCACAAAGGTGGATCATATTTTCAAAAACTTTATTGAAAAGTTTATCAAAATATCTCACCCACTTATGTTGAGTATCTTCTTTTAAGAAAAATATTTTTTAATTTTCATCTTTAATATATTTCAGTTGAATTAAATTTTTACTTTACTTTTCTCTTTGCATGACTGATTTATACATATTTTTTTCACCATCTTCAGAAAATAATCGATTATAAAGATCACCAAAAACAAAATTGTTAGTGTCACAAATTGTTCTCTTAGACTTCCTATAGGTCACCTTATATTTTTCCCAATTCTCTAAGTTTTTTTACTTTTAAACCAATTTTTATAACAAAATTTCTTATAGTTTATCTTTTTTTGTATATTATTATTCCACAGTACCATCATTGTTGGGTCTTAAGCTCTAAATATGAAAAGTGGAGGGTTGCTTTAGGTAGTCGACAATCAGTGTAAAATTTGTCAAAACATCATGATAAAACTCTTTTTTATAATTGTGTAAATGCTAGGGCGTCCCCTGGAGTGACGCATTGTATAACCTAAATACAGTGAAAACTGTGTAAGTACTGCTACACGGCGCCGGGCATAATGTCAAATAAGCAAGAATTTCCATATTATGAACGTATATGAATAAAAAAAGTTAGCCCATGAATTAATATTAGGATGAAATTTTGAAATATAGGTACCATCACAGGTAAATTAATGGAATTAGTTGATATTATGATTCATAGAAAAATAAATATTTTTTGTACTAAAAAAACTAAATGGGTAGGAGAAAATGCTAAGAAGATCGAAAACTTATGTTTTAAACTTCGACCTTTAGGTAAGAGTCGACTAAAATGGTGTAGGTGTAATTATAGATAAGAGTTTGAAAGATAATGTTGTAAAAATTAATAGAATTGAAGATAAAATTATAGTCTTGAAGATTATTGTTGATAATAAGATTTTTAATATTTTAAGTGTTTATGTTTCTCAAGTAGGCTTAGATATAGGTTCTAAAGATATATTCTGGAATGACCTAAAAAACTTAGGGTCTGTTTGGGGCAACTTGAGCTGCTGCAGAACAACCATCACAAGAAGTTGCTGCGCAGAAGCTGCTACGAATAAACTGGCTGACTATTTATTTTTTGCGGTTTGAAAACAGCTGTGCGACAGCTATTTTTGAAAAAATGGCGATTATGCCTCTATGCGATGCTGTCATAGTAATATATTTGATATTTGAGAAGCAAAAATCTACTTCAGAATAATACAAAAAATAAGATATACATCTCACTTAAAGTAAATATCATGGTTACTAAAATAAAGAAAAAAAATTATTAAAATAACATAATAATATGACTTAGAAGACTTAGGGCCTATTTGAGGCAGCTGCCAAAGGAATCTGATGCGTAGAAGCTGTTGTGGATAAATTGACTGCTGTTTGTTTTTGCTATTTTGAAAGCAACTATGCGACATCTGTTTCTGGACAATTGACCATTCTGCTCCTGTGTAGTAATACTGTTTGTAACAAAATTATCATATCAATTTATTTGATACCTGAGAAGCAAAAATTCACTTCAGAACAATATAAAAATAAAATATACATCTCACTTAACAATGAATATCATGATTACTTAAATAAATAAATAACAATTAAAATAATATTTAATAATATGATAATATTATTTTTAAAATGAAACCGGCGTATGTCACGAGCTACGTCGTCCTTTATGGTTATTATCTATTCTTGATCACTCTCGACAGTGGATTATGCCAGACTGTCTGCCCATTGGAAGAAGTTATACTCCTTCGTGATTTTCCGTGGACACTTTTAGAACTGTCTCTCGTAGCTATGTGACTGACGTAACGTTAACAGGAAAGTCTGAAGTCCACAATGGCACATCAATCCTCAGGAGGTCCCAAAAATTCTAAAGTTCGTCTTTCTTGACTGTTTTAAAAGACAACCCATTAGTCATAACACACGTTTAAATTAATAAAAGAAGTAATTAATTACAGTTTTGTGCGGGCGTGGGGTCTCAGAGAACTCAGTTTACCAACCAATGAATCTGTCACTTTAAGAAGACAATATACCTTGAAAAAAAAAGGATTATTGGTTGTCTTTAACCCACATAATCCTAAGCACGTGTGTCACATATGCATATCACCGAAAAAATATCATCCAGAAGAAACTCAAAATATGTATTGCAAAAAAGAGGAATTTGGTTGCTTTTAATAGGATTTCATATGTGACACCAATCAATACTGACAGACAGGTCGCCTAAAAGAACCTATAAGGTTAAACGACTCATCATGTACCTCACACCCGACAAAAGAAAAATAAATAAAATGCAAAATGGAAAACACCACCTACAAATAGCGTAAAAAACTCAATTAATCAATATCAAATTTACAAAAAATGAAAATAAACTGTATAAAATAAACAATTAAAAATTGATAAATGAAGTAATTAATTACAGTTTTGCGTAGACGTGAGGTCTCAGAGAACTCAATGTACTAACAAATAAATCTGTCACTACAAAAAAACAATAGATCTTATAGAAAAAAAGGTCTTTGGTTGCCTTTAACCCACGTAGTACTAAGCTCATGTGTGTCACATATACATATCATAAAAAAAAACTATCCATAAGAAACCTAAAAAACCGCTGCATTGAAAATAATAGAGCAATTTGGTTGCCTTCATTAAGATTTCATATGTGAATCAACTAACGACTAACATACCATCCAGAAGAACCCATAAGGTTAAACGTCTCATAATGGACCTCTCAAACTCACTAAAAGAAAAATAAATGAAATGCAAATTAAAAAAAATACTTACTGTAGAAAACCCAAACAATTAATATAAAATATACAAGAAAATAAAACAAACAGAAACTGAATAAAATACAAATAATATTGAATAAAGTACATATAATAATATATTAAGTACTCCGATCACCCTCTTTCTATCGCATCCGTAATTTATTCTCTCAACTCTGTCATCTCGCTTGCATCTTCTCCATTTTTAGTACAGGTGTTGGAAACATAATTCTCAAACTGTGACAAAGAATGTTGAAGACGATACTCAAATGCCTTGGCAGGTACATGCTCATGATCCTTGTACGCCCTACGGAAGTGGATATCGTGGCGGGAAGGATGTCGCCGATTGTAATTGTGGAGAGCCATCACGACAATCATAATTTGCACATGTTTGAAAAATGAGTAAGATGACATATCGCGAAGTATAACCCGCTTCTTCTTCCAAACACAAAAAGTTCTTTCAATGACACCGCATAAAAAGAAATATCTTTCATTGAACATTTATTTTCTGCCTCGTGCTACATTGCTTATTCGCTCAAAGTCATGTATATGGTGTCTCGTATCAAGATAGAGCTTGAGATACCTTTGCTGCAACAGATATCCAACATCAACTAGGTAGTATTTACCTGATATATATTGCATGATTAGTATTGAGGAAAAAATTAATTACGATAGCAGTTGAAATATTCATAGCAAAATGAAAAATAATACACAAATATAAATTTTCCAAGCGATTATAAATAAAAAAAGTCTTTCAAATGCTCTCTCGATTATAAAAATGTCGTAGGTATTTCATTCTACGGTCATCGAGCATCTTGACGAAAAAATCGCTACGGGTCAGATTTTCAAGCAACTCTATCTCAAATAAGTACAGTGACAAATCCTTAGAAAATTTTCTAGTTCTATTCAGAATTTGCAGGACCTCTTCGACAGAAGTTGCTTGAGGTGCATGGGGTTCAACGTTGCATGAATTCGCCAGCTATGATATTTAGCTTATAAGAAGAGCAGCTCCAACTTTCTTTTTATTCTCAATTCGCGGACACTTAGAATGGCAGGTGGACTTAAGTTCATGGAGGTTCGGGCTGGGGACTTCAATGGAATCACCCGATTGGTCGGCTCCCAAGTTTTTGGGGGTGCCACCAAATCTTGACTCACTGGGGGCACATGCATTGTTGCCCGTAGCGACGACACCCCCAAACATTTGATCAAATTTGTCCTCCAACTCAGGATCGAGTCAATTGAGTTTAAATTTCTTTGCAGCAGACACCACCTACAAATTCATAACATCTACTTCAATTTAAAAATAAAATGAATTGACCAAATTAAGGGACGTTCAAAAATGCTTACTACAAGTCTTTCTGCTCACAACTTCTCGGAAGCATCAATGGTTTGATTCATCGGATCCCACACCAGACCCGTTGATCCTCGTTTCGATTCCTTCCAAAATTTCCATTTCTTCTTGAGCTGATCCCACTTGATTTTTAATTACATCATATCGTACTCTCTGCATGTACTTTTCTTGAATTTTTTGATACTATTTTGCCACTCTTTCTTGTTGAAATAAGTTGTAGGACTATTTTCTAGATCAATCTCCTTAAGACAAATGTCACAAAATATTATTTTTGTTTTTTGGTTCTACATTGTGGGTGTATCAGCCTCTTTGCTCTTAACCATTGTATTACTATGATGGAAAAATAAAATTAAATAAATAAATAATCAACAATATATGCACATGCACACACCACACACCACACACCACCACACGCCATCAAACACACCACAATAGCACATTTGCACACACACCAACACACCTCCCTAAACCCTCCACACACCCAACCAACCACAATAGCACATCCACACCACACACACCACCACACATACCACCACACCTCCCTAAACCCTCCACACTCCCAACCAACCACAATAGCACACACACCACCACACACCACCACACACCACCACACACCACCACAACTCCCTAAACCCTCCCCTCCACACACCCAACTATCCACAATAGCACATCCACACCACACACACCACCACTCCTCCCTAAACCCTTCACACAACCAACCACAATAGCACATCCACACGACACACGCCACCACAACTCCTTAAACCCTCCACACACCTAACCAACCACAATAGCACATCCACACCTCACACACCACCTCACACCACCACAACTCCCTAAACCCTCCCCTCCACACACTCTGCTATCCACAAGAGCACATCCACACCACACACACCACCACACATCCCTAAACCCTCCACACAACCAACCACAATAGCACATCCACACCACACACCACCACACACACCACCACAACTCCCTAAACCCTCCACACATCTCCACCCACCCACACCTAACCAACCACAATAACACATCCACACCACACACCCAACTAACCACAATGACACATCCACACCACAAACCCTAACACACTCAACCAACCAACCTCCACACCTCCACCCACACATCCCTAAACCCTCCACACATCTCCACACACCCAACCAACCGACAAACCACACTACACCACTCCACAAAAGCACATCCACATACCACACCCCACTACACCTCACCACATCTTATGCCTTAAGGTTCTTAGCTTTTTCTTGGCCATGTTTAATGAATGGCTTATAAACAATTGGTAGCCTTCTTCTTTGCTATACATACATTCTAACAATCTATAATTTTAGCTACTCTAAGGATGCGACAAATATACTTGCTTATTGCTTTCCCATGGCCTCTTCCATTCATTTTAAGAATATTTTCACAACACCATGGCACACCATAACAACTCCAACATTTGCTAAAAAACAAATCCATAACTTGCTCTTCACAGTTGCAAACACTACCACAGATGCAAACTCCACCACAATAACAACACCCCAAAAGCAAATTTAACGCCCCACCATAGCAAACCACCACATCACAACAAACCACCACACCAAAACACCAAGCGGATTAGGGCAAACCACCACAGCACCACGATATTCCATAACAACTGCAAGAGCTGCTCAAAAACAAATCTAACTCAAAAACAAATCACACCCGCTCTTCACAATTGCAAACCCCACCATATCACCATTTACAGATGCAAACCCCACCACAAGAACAACACCCCAAAAACAAAGCCAACACTACACTATAACAATAACAAAACCATTCACGGATGCAATAAAACCGAAACTATCCATTCTGATGCTTCTCAAATTTTCACTCAAAAATCAAATTCTCACTCAAAAGCATCACAAAATTTCAACAAAATCATAAAAAACTGAAGTATCAACAACCATCAAGTGGGTTAGGGCAGAAACCAGAAACTAAATAACCTCAAAAAATAAGTGCTACACAGAAGACATAAGTAACCCATCAAGCAAATTCACAAAAAAACTCTCTTTGCAAACCAATGCAACAACAAAGCAAATCCACCAAAAAAACGTAAGGGATAGAGGAAACAAGAAGAACAAGCAGACGTCTGGAGCAAAGTTAAAAAAGACGCGCAAATGCGGGACTGTTAGGGTAGAAGATGCCTAACCGGGATTGATTCGATGCACGAAGCTAGGGCAAGGCAGTAAAATAACACTAAGAAATGCGAGCCGTGGGGTCGAACCTGCAGCTCACATTTTATAAAAAACGCTATGCACTGCTTTCCAAATGCCACAGAACTGCGGTTTGAAATAGTGTCATGGGAGAAATGGCCCAAACGAATCCTTAATATAAATGACACCCCTTGAAGAATGAATTTTTTTTAAAGAAGATTTAAATGGACATGTCGGTAAAGTGATCGAAGATTTTAGAAATATTCATGGTGGCTACGGTTTTGGAATGATTAATGAAGAAGGTATAATCATATTAGATTTTGTTTTAGCGTGTGATTTTGTTATTGTTAATACTTTATTCAAAGATAATAAGGAGGCTCTATATATGATTTTTGTTGATTTAGAAAAAGCTTATGATAAGGTTCCAAGAGTATCCTTTGGAGAATTATGGAGAAGAATCATGCTGATATGACTTCTGTTGAAGTCATTAAAGATATGTATACAATAACTGTTACTTGTGTTCATACAGAAGGAAGATTGACCAAATATTTTCTTATTTATGTTGGTTTACATCAGGAATTGGCTTTAAGTCCATATCTTTTTGCTTTAGTTATGGTTGGCCTTACTGGACACTTACAGGAGGATGTACCTTGGTGTATGCTTATTGCTGATTATATCATTCTCGTGGATAAGACGAGAAAAAGCTTAGGAAAAGCTTGAATTACGGAGTTCTACCTTGGAGTCGAAAGGACTTTGTTTGAGTAGAACCAAAACAGAATGCATGGAATGTAATTTTAGTAGTAGTAGCTATAGTGATAGAAATGTAACTTTGGGTGATCAAATTATTAAAAGGTGTGAATACTTTAGATATCTCGGGTCTATTGTTCAAAGAGATGGTGTTATTAGTAGAATTCAAGTTGGTTGGTTGAAGTGGAGGATTGCTTCAGGCCTATTGTGTGATAGAATAGTACTGCTTAAACTAAAAAGAAAATTTTATAAGATGGTGGTGAGACCTGCATTGCTATATGGCGCTGAATGCTGACCTTTAAAAGAGAAGCATAAAACTAAGTTAAGTGTTGCCGAGATGAGAATGATTAGGTGGATGAGTGGTTTTACACTTAGAGATAAAATGCAAAATGAATATATCCATGATATGGTGTAGCTCCAGTGACAGACAAAATTAGAGAGAGTCGTCTTAGATGGTTTGGTCACATTAAACATCGACCATCTGATGATCCGATTAGTAGAGTAGATGTTTTAGATTCGACTTATGTTAAGAAAAACAAAGGTAGACCTAGGGCATATTGTATAAAAAATGATCTTAATTTATTAGAATTAAATGAAAATATGACACTAAATAGGATGCAATGGAGAAAAGAATTCATGTAGCCGACCCCACTTAGTGGGATAAAGGTTTTTTTGTTGTTGTTTTTGTTGTTGTTGTTGTAATACTTTATTCAAAAAAAGAGATGGACATATTATTATTTATAAGATTAGATCTAATAAAACCAAAATTAATTTTTCTTATTAGAAGAAGAGATTGTCGAGAATGTAAAGATTGTAGGGTCATTCCAAGTAAAGATTTAAGTACTTAACATCGATCATTAGTTTTAGATTTTAAGATGAAGATTTGTAAGGTAATAAATACTAGGAATCATGTCGTAGAATTAGATGTGACACCTAAAAGACACAAACAAAATTATTCTTATGAGTAAACTTCAAGATTTCAAGTTTTGGGATGTTCATGAAGAATCAAATTCTATGTGGCATAAATTAACTAATACCATTAAACAAACGACAAAAGATGTATTTAGAGAATCAAAAGAAAAAAATTTCTATAAATAAAAGTAATTCGCGGTGGAATAATAATGTGTAAGAAAAGGCAAAATATAAGAAGTTATGTTATAACAATTGGTTTAAATATATAAGATTAGAGAATTGGGAATATAAAATGGCCCGTAGGTATTCAAGAGAACAAGCTGTGATGCTAAAACTTCTGTTTTGAATAATCTTTATAATAAATTAGATACTTAAGAAGGTGAAAAATATATGTATAAGCTAGCCAAACAAAGATAAGAAAAAAGTAAAGATTTAACTCAAGATGAAAATCAAAAAGTGTTTTTCTTAGAAAAAAAATATTCAACATAGGTGGCTGAGTTATTTTGATAAACTTGTGTTCGAATAAAAAGATGATTGACCAAATATTTTCCTATTTTAGTTGGATTACATCAGAGATCGGCGTTAAGCCCATATCTTTTTGCTTTAGTTCTGGATGGTCTTACTGGACATTTACAGGAGGATGTACCTTGGTGTATGCTTTTCGCTGATGATATCCTTCTCGTGGATAAGTCTGGAGAGAAAACTTAGGAAAAACGTGAATTATGGAGGTCTACATTGGAGTCTAAAGGCCTTCGTTTGATTAGAACTAAAACTGAATACATGGAATGTAATTTTAGTAGTAGTAGCTTTAGTGACAGAGTTGTAATTATGTGTGATCAAATTATTAAAAGGTGTGAACGCTTTAGATATCTCGGATATATTGTTCAAAGTGTGGTGATATAGATGTTAATGTTATTAGTAGAATTCAAGTTGGTTGGTTGAAGTGGAGGAATGCTTCGAGCTTATTGTGTGATAGAAAAGTACCGTTTGGACTGAAAGGAAAGTTCTATAAGATGGTGTTGAGACCTGCAATGCTCTACGGTGCTGAATGTTGGCCTTTAAAATGGAAGCATAAAACTAAGTTAGGTGTTGCTGAGATGAGAATGCTTAGGTGGATGAGTGGGTTTACACTTAGAGACAAAATGCGAAATGAATATATCCATGATAGGTTGGTATAGCTCCAGCGGCGGACAAAACTAGAAGAGTTGTCTTAGATGGTTTGGTCACATTAAACATCGACCATCTGATGATCCGATTAGGAGAGTGGATGTTTTAGATTCGACTTATGCTAAGAAAGACAGAGGCAGACCTAGAAAGACTTTGGCATATTTGTATAAAAAATGATCTTAATTTATTAGAATTAAATGAAAATATAACACTCAATAGGATGCAATGGAGAAAGATTCATGTAGCCGACCCAACTTAGTGGGATAAAGGTTTGTTGTTGTTGTTTTTATATATTATTATTCCACCAACTATTTTTATTTATAAAAATTTTTTCTTTTGATTCTCTATGTACATTTTTTGTCTTGTTTGACGGTGATTGTTACTTTATCCCACATAGAATTAGCTTCTTCATAGACATCCCATTTATTAAAATCTTGAAGTTTACTTATAAAAATAATTTTATTTGTATTTTTAAGGTGTCCTAATCTAATTTTATGATAATATTTCATTGCATTTTTATCTTCCAAAACCTCATCTTAAAATCCAGAACTAATATCGATGTTGAGTACTTAAATTTTCATTTGGAGTGACCTTACAATCTTTACATTCAGGACGATCTCTTTTTTTATAAAAAATAATAATGTGTTTTATTATATCTATTCTTATAAGTAATACTATACTTATCTTTTTTTTTTCGGTAAAGTATTAACAATAACAAAATCACAAGCTAAAACAAAATTTATCATGGTACTGTCTTTTTCATTAATCACTCTAAAACCATAGTCACCATGAATATTGCTAGAATTTTCTACCACTTCACAACACGCCTATTTAAATCTCCTCAAATAAGAATTCTTTCTTCAATGTGTATCATTTTGAGCATATATCTAAACCTGCATGACAACATATAAACTTATAACATTAAAATCTTAGTATCAACAATAATCTTTAGGGTTATAATTCTATCTCAAATTCTATTAATTTTTATAATATTACCTTTCAAACTCTTATTTATAATTACACGTACATCATTTCCATTGTGACTCTTACCTGAATACTAAAGTTTAAAACCTAAGTTATCTGTCTTCTTAGCTTTTTCTCCAACCCATTTAATTTCTCGAATGCATAATATTTATCTTTGTGTGAATCATAATATATACTAATTCTATTTTNTAGAATTTTCTACCACTTCACAACACGCCTATTTAAATCTCCTCAAATAAGAATTCTTTCTTCAAGGTGTATTATTTTGAGCCTATATCTAAACCTGCATGACAACATATAAACTTATAACATTAAAATCTTAGTATCATCAATAATCTTTAGGGTTATAATTCTATCTCAAATTCTATTAATTTTTATAATATTACCTTTCAAACTCTTATTTATAATTACACATACATCATTTCCAGTGCGACTCTTACCTGAATACTAAAGTTTAAAACCTAAGTTATCTGTCTTCTTAGCTTTTTCTCCAACTCATTTAATTTCTCGAATGCATAATATTTATCTTTGTATGAATCATAATATCTACTAATTCTATTTATAGATCTTTGAGAGCACCTATATTTTAAGATTCTATCTTGATATTAGTTTCATTTGACTAACTTCTCCACCCCTATCCGTCTATTATGAAACATTTATTTTTTTGACACTATACCCGGGTGCCGGTGGAACGACCTATGCACACTTTTTACCATATTCAGGCCATAAAGCACGTCGCTTCCACAAGATGCTCCAACATTTACACTATGATTTAAATGATTAATGTCATGATTTTTTTACCAATATTTTATGCTGGTTTTCAACTACTTAACACAACTCTCCACTTTTCACCTTTGGGGCTTTGGACCCGACAACNAACTTCTCCACCCCTATCCGTCTATTATGAAACATTTATTTTTTTGACACTATACCCGGGTGCCGGTGGAACAACCCATGCACACTTTTTACCATATTCAGGCCATAAAACACGTCGCTTCCACAGGATGCTCCAGCATTTACACTATAATTTAAATGATTCATGTCATGATTTTTTTACTAATATTTTATGCTGGTTTTCAACTACTTAACACAACGCTCCACTTTTCACCTTTGGGGTTTTGGACCCGACAATGACAATATATTTCTTTTTCTACTCTAATTATCAATATTTAATATAAAATTAAGAATGATAATTGAAGTTTTAGAGAACTTCAAATACTTAAATTTCTATGGATACTTTTTTATTTATTCATTTTTTAGCTTGTGCTAGATGCACTAGTCTTATTTCTATTTTCATTGATGAAATCAACATTTAGACGTTTTTCTTGTAACTCAGATGACGTGACCTTAATTTTATCATTTGATGAGGTCCTTAAAATTCTTTTTCTTCAAATTATTATACTTCAGTTTCTTGATTTACTTGTTGTATATCGAGCAATTTGATGTTATTTCGTTAGGCGATTTATCAACCTGATTATATATGATTCAATTACGCTTACATTCAGATGAAAAGTAGAAGTTTTAATATCTTAACGACAAAATATTGTAGCTTTGAAGTGTTATCCTCATACTGAATCTATCATATTTGAAATAAAATAATATAGTTAGAACTAAAAAACTTAGAAATTGGAAGGTCGATACCTATTTCAATAAAAACATTAACTATTAAAAAATACATGAAGAAAGTTTTGCAACTACATATATAGATTCCGTAGCCCCAAAAATCTTCTTTTCTTCCTAAATAGAAAAATTTGCATAGNATACTATTTTATTTATTCATTTTTTAGCTTGTGCTAGATGCGCTAGTCTTATTTCTATTTTCATTGAAGAAAGCAACATTTAGACTTTTTTTGTTGTAACTCAGATGACGTTACCTTAATTTCATCATTTGATGAGGTCCTTAAAATTCATTTTGTTCAAATTATTATACTTCAATTTCTTGTTTTACTTGTATATCGAGCAATTTGATGTTATTTCATTAGGTGATTTATCAACCTGATTATATATGATTCAATTACGCTTACATTCAGATGACAAGTAGAAGTCTTAATATCTTAACGACAAAATATTGTAGCTTTGAAGTGTTATCATCATACTGAATCTATCATATTTGAAATAAAATAATATAGTTAGAACTAAAAAACTTAGAAATTGGAAGGTCGATACCTATTTCAATAAAAACATTAACCATTAAAAAATACATGAAGAAAGTTTTGCAACTACATATATAGATTCCGTAGCCCAAAAAATTTTCTTTTCTTCCGAAATAGAAAAATTTGCATATCAATAATCGCCCTCTCAGCTGGGTCTATAATTAGCATATTCATACAATGACATATCCCAACTAGATCTCATAATTGATTAACTTACTCTCATCATGTTGGAGTTGAGAGTCAAGGAAATATTCTACAACATGCAAACGATGGTAGAGCTAAAGCTCCCATTTCTCTTCAATGACTAGGTTATGTGCTACTAATTTTTTGACCTCATTTATTCATTGTCAATAGCTGCATTCACCATTCTAAAAACTTGAACAACGATTTTGTGGTTGTTATTGCATATGTGGCACTCGATCAAAATCTTTGAGTTAAAATAATTTTTTTAACTCAGTTTCATTCAGCTTTATTTGCCCATGCATAACTAAGCTATTAAGTGGAAATGAATATTGTCTCTAATGGTTGTCTAACTTCTAACATGCTTTGTTTTGTAGCAAATCTTATAACCATAAAGCCATAGATGCTTTGAAGTCACACATACAAGCCAACATAGAATCAAAAGGAATCTATGGGCCTATAAAAATAACATAACATTACAAAGACAAATGATACATATCGGTTTCATCTACAAAAGCTGGCTGCCTAGTGGAATAACAAAACATGCATAACTAAGCTATTAACTGGAAATGAATATTTTCTCTAATGGTTGTCTAATTTCTAACATGCTTTGTATTGTAGCAGATCTTTCTATAGTAGGGCATAGGAGTCATTTCTTTGAAACTTTCTTATTAAAGACGATATACAACAATTATTAAAGAATTTATTATTGTTCTTTTTAATTTTCATCAGTGCATTTTTATATTCGTGGCAAGCCATCAAATTTGTCTAAATTTAGGTTTATCAATGTGTTTAGTATAGATATTTTTTATTCTCCATTAACTTATTGCCCACTATCTTATAAGCACTTGTATTATTTATTATAACCTAAAACGCCAAATGTTCTTCTATCCCCTCTATCACTTCATGAAGCAGTCCAAAATGAACATTATATCATTCACTTAATCAGATGCTTATATAGATTTTAAAAAAGTAGTGCCATAGGCATTATTTGTCAAAATGTTGATTAAAATTTTATTCTTTATTTTGGACCACTCATCATGCATGGTTACCACTGTAGTTTGACTCCATCTTTTTAATCCTCTCTATATTTTTTTCTATATTACACCGCTTCTGTTTTAATGCCTATTTTTCAAATCATACATGGACAGTGAGAATGTCAAACCATCACCGTAAGTAACATGAAATATATCATATTATAGTTAGGAGGGGAGGCTATTACATTGAACGGGGAAACGTTCTCATAGAAAAATATTCCAATATCCATGCAAACACGCTGCGTNCCATCACCGTAAGTAACATGAAATATATCATATTATAGTTAGGAGGGGAGGCTATTACATTGAACGGGGAAAAGTTCTCATAGAAAACATTCCAATATCCATGCAACACGCTGAGTGTTTCTTTAGCATGCTCTAGTAGTTGCCTCCTCCCCATAACACCTGTTATACTTCACTTTTATCATAAAGTGAACAATAGAACTTTTACTGAGGTCTCTCACTACATTTCATTTCATTATATATATATATATATATATATATATTTATTTTTTAAAAAGCCCAAGAGCATATATATTAATACGGAAAAAATATTGAAATGTTGTATGAGAGGGTCTAAAAGGAAGTTCAACTCAGACAATACAATGCATACAAAACTCAAATAAAACAAAGATACATAAAAGTAAAACACCAAAAAACCACAAAAGGGTCGTTCCACTTTAGTCCTCCCTCTGCCTCTAGTTTTTTGAAGTGAGTCGGCTAACAAATTGGAAAGGTGAGTACCATTGCCCGTAGTAACTAAAGTATCATCAATTAGATTTCTAAGCTTAAGTAGGTTTTCATTCTTCTTCTTCCTCCTGGATGTGTAGACCTGCCATTCCTCATCCGATTNATTGCCCGTAGTAACTAAAGTATCATCAATTAGATTTCTAAGCTTAAGTAGGTTTTCATTCTTCTTCTTCCTTCTGGATGTGTAAACCTGCCATTCCTCATCCGATGATTGACTCATCTGATCAGTAGATTCCAACGTTGGCCGGACAGGTGTAGGCTGTTGCGCATCACGTTCCCCATGAGCCTGAGTAATATTAACAGCTTGCTCAACCTGATGAGACGGTAGTGAAACAATATAAGTATTGCCACCTGTATTATCGGTGATATCTAGGGCAGGTGGGATCTAAAGACTCACCCTCTCCCCTACGATAGGTGGTTCCAATGACGGGGGAGCTACAATTGGGGACTGAAAGGTTGTCATATTGCTTGCGAGAATAGTGACGTCTTCCAGGGTAATCTTTTGATGATCAACAGTGTCAATAACTTGGAGCTTATCAGGAGGAGATGAAATCGCTGCCTCTGGCAGAGCACTATGTTTTTTTGGTCTGAGTTGGGGGTGTAGATGGTGGCATTGAGAACTGGAGTGGCCAAACATACGAGAATTTGAACAATTCAAGGGAAAAAACTCAAATCACTACATTTTGCCAATATCCATGATGCTGTGTGCCCAAGAAAATTTCGTCAGAGGCGGGTGAAGTCATGTCTCTTTCGACAAGTATTCTAGCGTCAGATGAACGAGAAAGATTAAAAGTAGGAATGTCTGTTTTGAGTGGCTTACTGTAAGTTGAGGCAATAAAGTACAACATGTTTTTGAGTAAAATAATGAAATTTCAAACCAGGGAGGCGAATCTAAACCGTAATGATTGATGGTTCTATCTATGGGTCAAAATCTACAGACCATTTTAAAATTTTTATTGCTCTTTTATCAATCTAGATTATCTTTCAAACAAATAAGCGCATGTAATCATTTTCATTATTTAGTTGTATAAGAATATGTCTTCCATCTAACAGTCCAATTTTTCATTCCCCAATAAGGTGCATAAGCTCAAATTCCTTACGAATCAGGTCCATTTTGGGATGACCATACAGAAATTTCCCGACCAAATTCATTAGACAGGAAGAGTAAGTTAAATACCTTCAGCTTCTGTAAAAAATATGACAGACTTCCCATTCTTTCTACAAGTTTTTCGATGTCCTCCGCCCACTCAAATGAAAGCGAAATAACACTATTTAGGTATATCTGAAGCGTGGACACCCGTAAGTGCAACAGCATAAGATCTGTCAGAAGCCATGGAGGTGCGAGGTAGTAGAGTAGAGAGCGGAAACCCGAAACAGGGAGCAGGAGCGGAAACTCCTGTGATCTCAAAGCAAACAGGAAAGAGAGGCGAAGCCCCTGCGATCAACTCGAGCTCGAGGACGACACAGCCGTCACAGCTCGACGCACTAGTAGAGACGCAGAGCAGAAACGAAGCCGATGTGCGAGCAGAGACGCACGACAGAAAAAAAACCGAAACAGTGAGCGGGAGCGGCGAAGTCCCTGTGATCAATTCGAGCCTGAGGACGACGCAGCTGATGCACGAGCAGAGACGCCGCACGAGCAGAGACGCACGAGCAGAGACGCACGAGCATAAACGCAGCCGACTTGCGATGAGCAGAAACGAAGCCGACGTTGGACGTCGAGAGAGGTTAGATCGAAGAGAAGCTACTCAACCAGGGATCACCATGGCGAAACCTAGCAGATATATATAGATATAGATATATAGATATAGAAACATACACACACACACACACACTAAGTAGACAGGTCCTTCCTAACTCAAAAGAACAAAACAAACTCTGCCAGAAATTTATAACTAATTATAAAAGTGACACCAGCCAACACAGCTCCTGCGTCAACTATGAAGAGGTTCGTTTTATTGAATGGTTAACTTTTGAGTTCATTGCTCTTCTATGTTTAGGCCAGGACAATCAACAATTCATTTTTTAGCTAATTTGACCTTCGTTTAAGATCTACTTAAAATCATTCAATTTGATCTTGAGCTGAGCTAATCCTAGTTATAGGCTTGACTTAATTTGATCTAGATTTGAGCCAGCACACACTCACACATTGGTTCAGTTCACACACATACAGTGTTTTAGTTCAAATTTGATTCAAGTCATGATGAACCCACACGCATATATGTATCGGTTTAGTTTTAGTTTGATTCTAGTCAAGGCGAGTAATAAGTTGGTGGAGGCAAAAGGCTAGCATGGGCGAGCGTGTGACAATGAAGGTTAGTACGGATGCAGAGAAATTGGCAACGAGACATCAATGGCAGGACACATGCATGTGTAAATGAAAGACGTGTAAATCCATGCAAATGGCTGAAAAGGTTGAACAAGTACTGTTCCAACAATACAACATCAGCTTATGCTGAATTGACTTTTGGAAAAAAGAGTTGAAACGATTTTTATACGGATATAATAAAAAATAATGAACTAGTATATGACTTCAAGTGTGAACATCATTTCAGATTTGATGGAGATAAAATCAAGGCAACATGAGTATTTAAAATAAATATTTATTGCATGTCTTAATGTAAAAACATCTGTGAAATATGACTTAATTTTTAAAGAAATATGTAACTTGATTCTTCAAAACTTCTGCCTACTAATGTTTAGTATATTTTAATTTTTAAAATGATTTTTATTGAATTTTATGAACTGGATTTTGAGTATTGTGATTTAAGAGACAAACTTCAAGTACGTGACATATGACCTCTAATGACTGTAATTGACATTGAAAATAATTGAAACAAATA
>JXCR01087988.1:493393-526323 GCA_002079205.1 Phalaenopsis hybrid cultivar | reverse complement strand
GTGATACTATTACTTCTATTGTCTCATACGAATATATTTTGGAGAAGCTTTCTATCTTGATGGAAATGTTTAGAACTACTTTTTTCTGTTCTTATGCTACTCTAATTCAAACATGTTCCGGAATTATATTCTTTTAATTTTTTTTAATAGATTTGATAGTTGGTATTCCATGAGCTTCTTGCTACCCTCATTCAAAATATATAGAAATTTATATTTGATTCTTGAGAACTTATTTGGGGCTGATTTCAAGTTCCCTTTGCTGTCTTAATTAAAAACCTATTGAAAGTTATATTTTCAAGCTATTGAGAATTTATTTGGGGCTCGGGTGTTTGATCTCTTTGCTATCCTACTCAAGTGCATATGTTGAACCTCTCTTTGCGAGTTCTTGATGAAGATTTGGGGCTCGGGTGTTTGATCTCTTTGCTGCCCTACTCAAGTGAATGTGTTGAATCTCTCTTTTCGAATTCTTGATGAAGATTTGGGGCTGATTATTTTATTCCACTGCTGCTTTAATTGGAAACATGTTGGAGCTCTTTTTTTCGAATTCTTGATGAAGATTTGGGGCTGATTACTTTGTTCCTTTGCTGCTTTAATTGAAAATATGTTGGAAATTATCTCTCAAGTTCTATGTGAAGAGTTTGAGTTGATTATCTTGTTTTCTTATTGTCTTATTCAAATACATCTATTGGAGGTTTCTCTTGGGTTTTAAATATTAGTTTGAAGCTATACTTTTCTTCTTTCTTATTATCTTGTTCGAGCATATGTTGGAGACTCTTTTCCTTTAATATGAGAGGTCAATTTAGGGGTAAGATTTCTGTGTTTCTTGTTGCCCCTATTCACATGTACATTAGAGACTTATTGTTGGATTTTGAACATTTATTTTGAAGCTGATTTTTGTATTTCTTGATTCTCCCACTTGAATAAATCACTGGAAATCATATCTTGGTTTGAAAATATTGTTTGAAAGCCATGGTTCTTAGCTTCTCTTGCTGCCATTTTCAAAAATAAGTTGGGAAATAGTATTTTAGCTTTGAAATTTATTTTTGAGCCAAGGTTTTGTGCCTATAACTACCCCCACTTGAAATATTTGTGGAAGGGTTTGTATGCAGATGTTGAACAACTGTTTTTGGGCTGGTTTTGTGCTTCAAGCTACCCTATTCGAGATATTTGTGGAAGGGTTATATGCAGATTTTGAACAACTTTTTTTTGGGCTGGGTTTGTGCTTCTAGCTACACCATTCGAGATATTTGTGGAAGGGTTATATGCAGATTTTGAACGACTATTTTTGTGCTGGTTTTGTGCTTCTAGTCACTCCATTCAATTTTTTTTTTTTTGAGAACTATATACAGATTTTGAAAAATTATTTGGGATTGGTTTTTTGTCCCTAACTACCTTTATTTCAAAGTATACTTTGAAGATTCCTATATGGGTTTGAATGATTATTTGGAATTTGAGTTTTGTCCATTGTCGGGATCAATTATACTTCTTATCGGTTCAGTTGTAAGCCTTGCAGTATTTCAGTTTTGAACTTTTGGGTGATGAATCGGTTCAGCTCTAAGCTTTGTAATAGCTCGGTTTTGGCTCTTGATGATGGCTTAGTGTTATTCTTTAATTTAACATTCACATAATTCAATTTTGAGCCATTATAGATTTCGGTTCACTCATTAATGGCTCAATTTTTGCTCCCTTTGCTTCCCTTTGTTTAAATACATGATGGAAATCATTTTTATGGTTTGAGGAATAGTTGGGGCTCGATTTTTGTTCCCTTTGCTTCCCTTTGTTTAAATACAAGATGGAAATCAGTTTTCTATAGCATGGAAGATGTATTTGGGGATTTTGTTGTAGTCCTCTTTGCTGCTCTTTATTCGAATACCTGTTGGATTTTTTTTTATATACTTTGGAATATACATGTTTGAAGGCGATTTTGATCTCTTGTTGGAATTAGTTTCCTGTTGACGTAACTTTTATAAGTTTAAACTTGGGAATAACATATCACTCTTTGGGGAAGTTAATAAAGCATGTAGTGATCATATATGAGCTTTAAAATTCAAGCTTAGAAGTGGAAGTTGGATGTTATATAAATGCTTAAATATATACTTCTCTCATTTCTCTTGATATAGAATGTATAAAATTTGTTGAATGAGCATATGAAATATTGAGGTGGCCTATTAGTTCGAGATGAGGGATGACATGCAATGATGCAAGAGAACCATTTGACAGCTTAGTTTATAGCTGAAATATAAAATTAATATTCAATTAGTGTGATGCCCTTTCACCCCTAGATCGTTAACACCTCTAACCATTTTTTTTTTAAAAAAAATTTCGAGAATCGGTAGTCACAAAAGAACAGTTACTACAGATATTGCACAGATACTACACTCACAAAAGAACGTATACTACACTCACAAAAGAACAGATACTACAGATATTGCATGGATATTACACTCACAAAAGAACAGATACTACAGATATTACACATATACTACACTCACAAATGAACAGATACTACAGACACTACACATATATTACACTCATGAAAGAACAGTTACGACCCTACATTGTAAACACTATATCCTGACTAATACATGCAAACATTGGATATCACCTATACGTACATTTCATACATCACATAGTACATCTTGCACAGTACATACAAATGCACCACATACCTTTATTTGATGGATCTAAGTATCATCATATCACCTTTTTATACTGCAGACACTATATCCATACACTACGCCCTGCACGACAGATACTACATTTCACATACACATGTATTGTATGTTGATAAGTTCAGATAATACATTTCATGTATATGTGCACTGCACTTTGATGAGTTTAGATACTCCATTTTTACATACACATACACCACACTTCGAGAGGTTCAGATACTGCTCTATTCACATATTCAATAAATGATAGAGTTTAAGACTATCTGATTATAGGAGTGATTCGTTGGTGGCCTCTAGTTGATGTTGATAGGTTCACCTCGATATATCAGTTGCCTCTGGGATCGAGATAGAGAGAAAAGGGGTCTAGTCTGAGCCTATCCCCAAATTGAAATCTAATATCCCATCTTGAAACTTTCATATGCTCATCATTTAACCTTTCTTTTATAATCTGCAAATGTTTACCTGACCCATTTATATCATACATTGCAATCTGTTTTGAAGCTTTAGCAGAATTTGATCAGGTACGCTTTTATTTATTTAATTTACGTACTTTATTTTATGCATATTCTCTTTTATTTTGTATCGTACTATACTTCGCTACATATCTCATGCACTTTCCTATCATCTCTTGTAGCATAGTTCTTTTTGTCTGTTCTTTGTTGTACTGTATACATTTACCAGTATTCATGCTTTAGTTGTTACCTTTCTAGTATGGTTGTGCAATCCCCTAGGATAGGTCGTTCGAGGCATGGTTCTTTTTTTATTATTATTCTCTCTTCTTTCTCTCCTCTTCTCAGAATGAGATGACGACGTGGTCGGTTGACAATTCATCTCCGGACAACGGTCAAGACAACTACCAAAGGCGGAAGGATGAGCTTATGCAGAACTTCGATAGATTTAAATAACATACTTATAGGATGTTGAGGTTGTTCGTTTGACACAACGTAAATCCTCACGTTATCATTTAGGACTTTCTACAATTTTTATATCGTATGATATACGTCCTAAACTTTTTAGGATTCTTAGGTGGTCGTTCGGTATGACATAAATCCTTACATTTTCTCAAACTATTTGCATATGATATACAGATATAAGTCCCGAACATCTAAATAACTCACAAGATTGAAATATCACATAATTTCTCTTTCAAAGATGTAAAGCCAAACCATAGATTAGTTTGAGATGTTACTGAATCTCCCTTAGTATCTTCGACATCTCCTACTTTCTGTTCCTTTGGATTTTGAAAATAACTGTTCCTATTTGAGCCTATCCCATTTAACTTTTCCTATGAACAATCGTGGAAACTTGAACGTTGAATTTTTGAAGATGAAACCTCTGATCATTATTGAAAGTTTTCTTAGGTAACTTCAGTTGTCTAAGATGTAATTAACTATAGGGGCTTGCTCCTTTAGGAAATTTAAGAACCCAAATTAATTTAAACCCTATCTAATTTGTATATTAGATAGGGGAATTTGTCGGCTATAAATTTTGCAGACCATAATAGAGTCATAAAATTTTAAGTTTAGATTGTTAAGCCTACCAATAAGTGATATATCTATCCTTCAAGATGATATATCATTTATGGTGTCGTGCTTAGCTGTTTAAACTATTAGATATACGAGGTCTACTCGGTCTCATCATTTTTTCAAAAAATAAAAAAGATACCATTTTCACAAAATTAAAATTACATTATATATATATATATTAAATTCTAAATTTAAATTTTAAAATCTTATTTTCAAAAAAAAAAAGTAGCCGACAACAGTTAAAACGTAGCCGAAATCACAATCATTATACTCATAAGATCCCAGAGTGACAAAAAGATAATCATACAAAGTCAAGGGTTCGATGATTTTCTTCCCCAAATTTGAGAGAACCAATTTAGTAGAGGCAGCCTTTATCCTACCCCCCGTGCTATCAATTTTTGCAGTAACATTTTTCTTCTTCTTCTTTGTCCTTGACGATGACGGGTCTTCTGACGAAACCTTCATCTCTGGCTTGGTATGTTGTGGACTCTGAATGAAGGCTTATTTTGATGCAGACTGAATCTTGTTCAGTATTTTCTTGGATGATTTGCTCCAGACCTCATTCCACTCTTCTTTGGTATTCGTTGAAGCTTGTTTCGATGAATCCTAAATTTGATTAAGGACCCTCTTGACTTCATCCCAAGTTGTGCTCCATCCATCTATTCCAGTATACAGATCGATTGGGGAGATTGGCTCGGCCGAAATCATATTTATAGAACCTTTTTCAGGTTCTTTTAAATATTCTTTCAGGATTGTTATGCTCTCTTCCTTAAGGTTCCTCTCAAGAGAGTCCTTAAAGATGAAACATTTTTCTATTTTGTGCCCAAGCAACCGGTGGTATGGACAATAATTTGGTTTGTTCTTCTTATCCACCTCTTCGGGCTTCTTTGGATTTGGTAGTTTGAATTCTGGCTTCTTTATCAGACTCCTGAATATTTTAGGTATAGCTTCATCCTTGAAAGAATACACAATTTTCTGTCACTTCGATAGGGATATTATTTATCCCCTGTCCGAGGTGATCCTTTTTAAGGCGGCCACTGGTTGGACTGACTATTCTGTTTTTGAGAATACTGTGATGAAGACTGGCGATGCTTTTCTTCATACATCTTTATTGGCTGCTTTCTTTTATCAACGGTCGCTACTACTCCTGATTTCTTCTCGAACACTCTGGTCACCTTAGCCTTTTCATGTGGCTCCATGTGCTTTATTTCTTCTTGAAGACTGCTAGCTTTACTGAGTAGCTTCTCAAAGGATTTGATGGTGAGTACCTTAAGCATGAAAGCTACTGGCCCATGAATGCTTTTGAGTAGAATTTCAATCGCATGATGTTCCTGTAGCTGAGGTTCACATTTCATGCTAAGGTTTCTCCACCTCAAAATATAGTCTACCAAAGTTTTGCTAGGCTTTTGCTTTTCCATCACGAGCTCTCCAATAGACACATGTTGTTATGTCCCAGCAAATCTTTTCACAAATAACTGTTCTAATTCAGAAAATAATTTAACTGACCCTTTGGGCAAGTCAAAGTACCAGTCAAAAGAAATTCCTGACAAGCTATTGACGAATTGCTGGCAGAGTAGAGCTTCATTATTTCTCGTGTTGCCATAGCTAGCTTGGAAAAGTGCTATATGCTTTCTGGGATTTCCTGTCCCATCGAATATCTTGAAGTTTGAGGCCACAAAACCCTTGGGGAAAGGCACGACATCAAACTCCTCCGGGTAAGGTCTACCATTCAAAATTGATGCACCGCCCTTGGATTGGGCTAAGGTGTCTCATACTTGTTCAACCATTTACTTGAACTCCTTTTCTGGCATGACACTTGTGGAGAATCTTTCTTCGATTGCTCATCCTTATTTGCTGAAGTAGCCTCTCTTCTCTCATCTATAATGTGTATGATTTCTAGCTCATTTATCTCTGGAAAAGCCAATTGCAGTACTATTGATTGCCCCTGAATGGTGACCATGGCTGTCATAGCTGCAGTCATCTTATCTATTCTTTTCTCCAGTAGACTAACCTGTTCATCCCTTTGGAGGATAACCCTGAGCAGCTCATCTACGGCATTCTCTTCGGTGTGAGGTTGAGCCTCGACCGTAGATGTGGCAGCTCTTGTTTCAATTACATGTAGGGCTGTAAACGAGCCGAGCTTGAGCGAGCTCAGGCTTGGCTCGTGTTCAGCTCGTTCGAAATAGCTCGTGTTCGAAATTGACTCGTGTTCGAAATCGGCTCGTGAACAGTGTGTTCGTGTTCGACTCGATTTAAATATTCATGTTCGTGTTCGGCTCGTGTTCGGCTTGAAATTGGCTCGTTAAACTAAAATTGAGAAAAATAGATGTAAAGTGTGGGATTCGAACCTGGATCAAATCTATACAAAAGAAGACCTTAACCACATTGCCACATGAGGTGTTATGATTTAAACTTAGACATAAATATATATAATATATTATTATATAAATAATATATGTAATTCATTGTTATATAAAGAGTTGTATAATTTTTTTTCGAGCCATTTCGAGCCGAACACGAGCGAACAAACTGTTGTTTGTGTTCGGCTCGTTTACATTTCGAGCTTAAAAATTTGTTCGTGTTCGGCTCGTTAAACTTAACGAACGAGCCAAACACGAGCTGCTTAACGAGCTGTTCACGAACAACGAGCCAAATTGACAGCCCTAATTACATGGGCATCCATAAAATCTTCCTTAAAGTAATCATTGTAATCAAAATATTCATCATTACTATCACGAAAACTTCGTGCTCTCGAGCGAACTCTAAAATCTTGATCCTTAGTTTCTCAACTTTCTCTTCAATTATTGATTCCTTGATTGCTTTAAGATCTGGTGGACCCTGATGGACATCCTCTACTTGCTCCTCCATCTTGTTGGCTATTGTTACGACAATATCAGATATTTCAGACCCTGGTTTCATTTCCTGTTATGTGGGCTCACTGAACTGTATCGGTGGGCGACCTTGGGTATCCATAACTTTTCCTTTTTTTATGATGATGTCTCAAGACGGGGCGTCCTAGTAGAAATATCAGTATGTCAAGGGAAAGTATGCTTCACGTGGTGTAGACTGACTACAGTGTCAGGTAAGCGTCTCATCTTTATCTTTGGGATTGTAGGAATCTCTCCATAATGGGTGACAGATAAGATCTTCGGACCTAGTCTCGACTTAGCTGATCAACGACCAGCGGTTTTGGTGGCAGTATAATCAGTAAGTAATCACTGCGGTATCAACTCTTTTCCCTAAATGGAACCAAACGGGGATGCGAGTAGGTTGCGCTCCAGCTGTTTTGTGAGATTGTTTGGAGGATTTGATGCCCTTCAAAATTTCCTTCTTCATGCAAGGAGAAATTGCATCTTACACTCGTTTAGGTAACTCGCTAACCTAACATCCTTCTTTGACAGTGAGACTTTTGAAAATTGCACTAACTCGAGTGATAGAAGTGAACTGCTTTCTCTCCTCACCACGTCTATGAAGTGACGGTAATGCGGCAGACATCCTTCGGATACTCTCTTATCCCTTAGTATCTGTCAGAGGATGGAATCTACTTCCTCGCATGAGTGGATAAATTTCCGGTAATTCTTCTTCAACTTGATGAAGCTCCTCCTTGACGGGTGTCTCCTTGGGAGTCTCGATTTTAATGGCCCTCAGAACTTTTTTGTTACGGCTCCTCCTTTGAGTTCGGGTTAGCGGTACAGTCTTTGAACTTGATCCAATTTCAAACACAAGTGGTGGGACAGTTAATCCCTCAGTTGAATCCTTAATAATCATCACTTCTTTCCCCTTAGCAGCAGCGGGGCTAGTAGTTTTGGTGAGTATTGCGATGGCAGTAATTTTAGACTTCTTGCAGGTAGAGAAGTCCTGAAGGTAGTTCAGGTTGAATTCTACAAACAACTCTTATATTTCTGGAGCAGCGATCTTAATTACCACAAACGGGGCTGTCTGGAGGATGACCTCAAGATCTTCGAATCCTACCCCAAATTTGATGTTGGGAGCGACGTTACGGGAGCTACGGTATGTTGGCAGATTGCAAGAAAAGGTCAGCGCTGGGTAAGCCGTTGCAGCGGGCTTTAAAACAGAAAGTTTCAGGGTTAGCTGTATGGCAAAAACCTCATAATTTTTTGTGTAAGCACTGAAAGTAGAGGTTGATCTGTAGACCGGGCGAGTCTTAATTTATGGGTATTTTAACATCTTTATTTAAGAAAAAAGTGTAAAATTTAATTAAAATAAGAAAATTTCAAAGTGGACACAGCACAACACAATTTGGTTTAATTTGCGGAATAGCTAATCAAATTTGGAAGGGAGATGTGAGTATTTTAAGACTCAGTGCGGGACCTATTTAGTGACAGACAATGCCCAAGTCAAACTAGTTCACCGACACACCTATTGAGGGTCCAACCACACATGAAAATTTAAAGAGTCCTTAATAGCCTTCTGAACCCCTCTGTTCAATGATGGTTGAACAACTAGTCCTGAAGTCCAAAGAGTTAACCGTACTTTCCTAAGACAGGAATGGGTAAAGTATGCCAACAGAAGAAGGGTCATTTGTTCTAAGAAGGACATGAACACATTACTGATGTGTGAAGATAATATTTCTTGATTTGTATGGAGAGAAAAGCTTGTCCCCAGCGGAGTCGCCAGAAGCTGTCGACACTATTTTTGGTTGGAGGAGTTGCTCGGAAGAAGCTGTCGGTCACTAGAATCAAAATCCCATCACCCGTTTTTGAAGGACGTTTTAATTTACATACATATTTAGTTTTAGAAAAAATATTAAATCAAACTGACCCCATATTTTTCATAGTTTAAATGAAAGAGCGTTGTACCTCAAATCTAGTATTTATCCTGCAGGATAAACACAAAACTTGAGGATGAGGCTCGATCAAATAAAATAAGAAATATATGACGTCCATTTGGTCTGTGAAACCTTTATATTTTCCGACAAGTTCCCTTATTTAATATAAAGAATTAAATAGGTTTTATATTAAGTTGGGTTCGGATATGCTTCATATAAGGGCAAGCCCTTATAGTTAATTACTTTTTAAATGACCAATGTCACCTAAGAAGACTCTGGAAAAAAATTAGGAAATATTATCTTCAAGGAGTGTTGAAGGGTAGGACTTCTTAGTGAGATCGGACGTAGAGGTGTAAAAGGGGATTGGTTCAAATTTCGAACATTTTGTTGTAAAGTCCAAAGGAGGAAGAACTAGGTAATGTCATGGATCCTGAGGAGAACCCCAATGACTTCCCAAGGTATCCTAATGTTTGGCTTCAGTTTTGAGGAGAAATATTTAGATGTTTTATCCTACTAATTTTCTTTATTAGGGCTTACAATCATGTGAAATGATCACATAAATAGCCTGGAAGATGTGAGGATTTAGGTCGTGAAATACGACAATCTCAAATCCTAAGACGACTTAGGGCTTATATTTTATAGCAGGGCTATGCAAAGGCCTAAAGATAAGGTGAGGATTTACATTGCATAAGTAAGCAACCTCGAAGTCTTATAGATTTATTGTTTAAGTCGAAGGAAGGAATATTGGTTTAGCTGGGGAGGACAGGTTTTGCTGTTGAAGATGGTCGTGCTGCCCATCATGCTAGCTCCAAGCTCGTTGTCACGACTAGTTTGAGTTTTCTGGTGTCAAGTTATAATGTCAAATCAGGTGGCCCTATGGTTGAAGTTCTTTAAATTTTATGGGGACATATTAAAGTTGATTAGAGCGACACCGATTAGGATCTTACAGTTCCTTCGTTCCGGCACCACTATTTTCTATTGGATTCACTTAGTTTAAATGAACTTACTAAACTGAACTTAATGAGTTCTATAATTTTATTTAGACCTTGGGAAACCTCGTTAGCAATAGTAGGTTACCTCCTCCAAAGGATTTCCGATCATCCGATACAAACATCTTAATTTAGTTGCAATTTATAGTTTTGTGTGATGTTTGTGATTAAATTTTGATTTGTTTTATATTTTGAATGTTGTGGGGGTGAATTTTATCTTGGTTGATTTTAATTTTTGTTTTGGTTTTTGTTTTGTGGCTATCCTAATAGTTTTTAATTAAAATTTTTATAAGCAAAAAAGTATAACAGTATGAAAGTACAAGAAAGACAACGAAACTGTAAAAGCGTACCTGGCGAGTCTTCTCGTTCCACCACCTGAAACTTAAAATGCATGTTAGGGCAATTTATATAGAGGCAAAAAGTAAGGTTTTGGTAGTTTTCCTAACCCTATTTCATACCTTGATGGGTCCTTAGGAGTTTAATTAAGGATGATTTTGTCAAGCAAAACAAATTAAGTTTAGTAGATCTTCAAGATATCCAACAATCTAGAGAAAGAAGCAGGTCTGCGCTGCTGTCTCCCTGCCTGGTGGTAAATCTTGAGTTCTTTTAAACTTTATTATGTTGCTTAATAATTCAACCTATGAACACCCTTAATGCTTAGTGAACATTAATGTCTCAATTATCCCTAAGAATAGGGTAATTATCACTTGTGATTCAATTTAAGAATTATGTGGGTGAAGACCCTTAACGAGGCAAGTTAGTGTTGTTGGAACACTTAGCCAAATTTTGATCCTAAATGGGCTTGTAATGTTTGAAAGATGTTTTAATTTTAAATGATGTTTACTATTCTAATCCTTATTTAAATGAAACTTGATTTAGCCCGAGTCACTACTAAGCCCTTAAGACCTAGGTGAGTGTCTTAATTAGTTAGGCTTTAGGTGGTCTTGATTCATGATTTAAGGTGAGTGTCTTACTTAATTTTGAAAAGAGTTAAGCTTTAAGTGGTCATGATTCATGATTTGAATTTTATTTGAAAATCAAGATAGGGGTATTAAATTTATTAATTATTGACTTCAAAAGTCATATTTATTTGAAAATCAAGATAGGGGTATTAAATTGATTAATTATTGACTTCAAAAGTTATACCTTTATTTGAAAATCAAAATAGGGGTATTAAATTGATTAATTATTGACTTCAGAAGTCATACCCCTATCTAGGTGAGTGTCTTAATTAGTTTTGAAAATGGTTAAGCTTTAAGTGATCATGATTCATGACTTGGATTTTTTGAAAATCAAAATAGGGGTATTAAATTGATTAATTATTAACTTCAAAAGTCATACCCCTAAGTGAAAATCAAAATAGGGGTATTAAATTGATTAATTATTGGCTTCAAAAGTCATACCCCTAAGTCGAAAATCAAGATAGGGGTATTAAATTGATTAATTATTGACTTCAAAAGTTATACCCCTAAGTCGAAAATCAAAATAAGTGTATTAAATTGATTAATTATTGACTTCAAAAGTCATACCCCTAAGTCTTGGGTTCATTTTATTTTAATTAACTTCCAAATTTTAATAATTTAGAAATTTATTAGTTATTGACTTCAAAAGTCATACCCCTAAGTCCTGGGTTCATTTTATTTTAATAAACTTCAAAATTTTAATAATTTAGAACTTTATTAACTTATCTAAGAAAGTGCGATTGGTTTCTACCAATTAACCCCTTGGGTATCAAACATCAAATAAATTGATTAAGATCATAGGTTACCCATTTCCCTCAAATTATGCCTAAATGTTAATTAAGGCCAATTCTCCAAAATTACACATTTGCCCCTAAGGCTTTATCACTTCATAATTTGTCAAATTCAATTCAAATGACTTTGAAATTTTTATTCAACCTCATTCATGGGTCAATTAAGACATCAGAGGAGAAGATTTTTCAAAATTTAGTTTATTTATATAATTATTTTCTTGCAAAAATAGGGTTTTCCAAAGAAAAATTCCTAACTTGATCAAGGTGACTCCTATTCCTTTGAAACTTTTAGTGGAGGTAGACCTAGACTAGAGAAGCCTTTGGACCAAATTTCATGATTTGTTGAATATTATTTGAATTTTAAGAATTAGTTTAATTTGTGGGGCTTTTATTAAACATTAAATATTTTAAATGGAGAAAATCAAATTTTGTATTTTAAAAAGTCTCCCTGAGGTTAGAGAACTCAAAGAAGAATATTTTATATTTTTATGATTTTTATTGGAATTATTTTATTGAAAACTCATTTTTAGCCCTTAAAAATCATTTTTAAGCTTTAAAATTCAATATCTTTATTTAGAAAATTAGGAAAAAATATTCTAATTATTCCTAAGTGATTAGGAAGCAATTTAGAACATTTTCATAAGTTTTATTATTTTTGTTATTTTTATTGATTTTTTAATTATATAAATATTAAAAATAGGCTAAAAATCAAGTTTTTATTTTAAATATCGTTTTATTTTTAGAAAATACCCTTCATTACAAAGAAATCAAAAAATAAGTTTTTATAATTTTTTGAGTTATATTTTGAGCTTTAAAAATCATTTAAATGCCAAAAATGATGTTTATTTTTAAAAATCGATTTAAGTTATCAAATGTACTCAAAATATTTTGAAATTTTTATGGTGAGTTCTCTAGATCATAAATAACAAGGGAGATAAAAAATCAAGTCATTTAAATGTTTATATTTTACAAAACTAATTATCTTAATGATTTAGTGCTCATGAAAATAAAGTACATTTTAAATGACTTGACCAATGAAATTATTTCCAAAAGCTTCTCTGGTCATGGCGGACCTTCCAAAATTTTCGTGGAATTTTCTAAGCAACATGCTAATTTCCATGATTATTTTAAGTAAATGATGCACATTGACTTGAAAAATGTGATCCTTTATCTAGGGACCTCCTCTGACTTTGGAAAAATAAGAGAATGTTCTTTTTGACAGAGGCTACAACATGCCAAAAATTTAAGCTATGATGATGAGTCTACATGCAGGGAGAATCAAAAGATTCAAATAAGTGTTTAATTAATTAAAAATAAATTAATTAATTAAAAATAAAATATTCATCAAATGTACTTAAAAGTATTTCCACATTATTCTCCTCTGTTCACTGAGCAAGTGGGTATTTTTATTTTAATTTTGTGATTTTTCTACATAAAGTTATGTATTTTTTAAGTTAAGGGAGTTTAAATGAATAGAAAAAGTCCCATTTTCCTACTTATCCACGCGGCCCCTTGTCAACCTACGGCGGCTCCGAAACTCCATGCGGCACGCTCCCATTTGGCACTGCCGTCCACACCAGCAGCCACGCGTCCCACTGTTCGTGTAAAGAAGCACTGTCCGACTTCATGTTGGCTGTCCATTCGATACACGCTTGATCAAATGGCTCCCCGACATCGTCACCGATAGAATGATCCCGTCGCCGTCCACAATAAAACCCTAAGATGTCAGCCTAGACTCAACCAAATCACTTTGGGTTTGATCTTATGGACTCGTCTAAGTGAGACAAACACATCCATATGGTAATCATGAAATTAAATCAAGCCTAATCAAATAGAGAATCAAAATAGGCTCGGGAGGGAGAGAAGTTTTATATCATTGCTCTGAGAAGTGAAGCTTCAATTAGAAAGTCTTTGCATGTTTGTTGGGGTCCAAGGAGGCTAGAGATTAAGCCTCTGGTCTTTGTGTAAGGCCTGGGTATGAATTCGATTTCGACCAGATTTGGGTGTTGGTCTAGAGCTATGGTAGAGGCTCTGTGGAAGGGGGATTTTATGAGGCTTTGGCTTCTTTCTTGTTTGTGAAGGTGAGGGTAGAGTTAATTTGAGTTTGGTGGAGTGTGGAGGTGTAATGAGCTCTGTCCTAGTTTCTGAAAATATTTTGAGCTTAAAATTGAACTCCGACAGTGGAAATTGAGTAGGGAAAACGGTTGGAATGCACTGAGGGGAACTTTTGGAAGTTCTGTGGTCAATTTGGAGAGGTCCCACTAAGAAATTTTCAGCACTTTTTACCATGGCCATGGGAGGTGCTTTTTATAAAAATGGATAAGGGGTGGCTTCCATGGCCAATTAGAGGGTGGAATGTGGTGCTTAGGTGGAGGGCAGAGGAGCTCTACAATTCCATTTGGCTGAGCTGGCCTCTAGGTTTGATTTGGGTGAAGCTCCATGGGGGTGGCTCTCGGTTTGGCCATTTTCTGGCCACCAGGCTGGCCGACCGACTAGGGGGAGGTGGTTAGGTGCTCAGGGCATCCAGAGGAATCCATCACAACAATTTAATACAAATGTGTTTTGATTTGGAAAGGATATCTTAAGCATGTGTATTTTTGGGAATAAGATCCCTTAATTTGGGGGATCCTTGGTCCATGGCTTAGTTTAGGTGGTTAGATGGGTTTTGGCTCAGTCTTAGGGGTCAACTAATGACTGAGGTGGAGTTAACTTTGTTGTTTTCGGGTGGTTGGGTCACATTTAGTGCATGGGTCCAAGTGGGTGCAAATGACCAAGTCTTGGGTTTGGTCTAGGCTAACCATGTCAATTGGCCCAAATAAATGCTCCATTTGGTGTAGATTATCATAATGAACAACTTTGGTGTAGGATGGAAGTGGTTTGAACTCAATTGAAGGGTCAATTTGAGGAAATTTTGAATTTTAATTAATTTGGTTTTGTTTGGCTAAGCTTGGGTCTAGTTTTGGCTAGCCATGGGCTAATTCCAAATTTATAATTGTAAATGGTCCATAGGGGACCCCATGAAGATTTTTTAACATGAATTGGATGCCAATTTGGAGGTTAAGGAAATCAATTGGGTGAAATTTGGGGACTTGGCCAATTTGTGGCTAAATTTGAGAATTTTGGATTTAGGCCAAAATCAAATGGATTTGATGCTTCCCCAAGGCAAATTGATGGTTGATTTTGATGTGTAGGAATGTTATAAATATTTTGCAACATTAATTGGGGTCAATTGACTAGGCTATGGGCTCAATTTAGTGGGATTAGGTCGTGTGACCAAAATTGGGGGTTTAACCTATACCAAAATTGTGCTCAAATCATGGGCCAATTAAGCTTGTAATTGGTCTATTTTATCCATATCAAAAGTGATTTTGAATTTAGGATTGAAATTGGGGTCAATTGAGATCAAATTAATGAACATTTTAGTTGAATTTGGGGAAATTAGGGTCTTTAAGGGAAAATTTTGGGGTTTTGATCAAGGATTGTTAAATTGGCCAAATTGGGTCATGTGATTGTTGAAAAAAATGAAATTGGGAATATTTGGGATTTATTGAGATTTTCTAAGAACTTTTGGAATTTTGGGCTATGGAGGGGTATTTTGGTAATTTGGACATTTTTGGAGATTTTCAAGGTGTTTGAAATGATTTTTTTTTAAGAACCAACTTGGGTATTTTGGGTAAACTTGAGAATTTTGGCCAAGCTTAGGGTCCCAAAGGTATCTAGGTAATTTGGGGGGAGTTTAGGGGCAAAAGGATAGGTTGGGTATCTTGGTAGAGTTGGAGTGCTAACCACCATCAATAAGCCATGGACAAATGAAAACCCCATTTTGGTTCCTGTATGTAGTGATCTTAGCCAAAACCTAGCCTAAGGCTAATGGGTTTAAGGGACCACCTACATGAGTCTCCCAAAAGTATCAAGGGACCAAAGTCAAAAAATTCTGGGTTTAGGGTAGTGAGTGATTGTGAGCGTAAGTGAGTACCTTAAGCCCTAGACCAACACCCAGGGTCAACCTTAAGGTCCAGCAGTCCTAAGAGTGACTCATCTTGATTTTCCCCATAGTGACCCCACCTACTAAGTGCTAGAGGTTAGGACCAATATGTGGAACTTCAAGCTGAGTAAGAAGGAGTGTAGAATTTCTAATGGTGAGAGTTGCTTGTCTAGTTTTCTAAGAATAGTTAATAAAAAATTCCTATGGCTAGAGCTTAGGCTACTAAAGAGGAAAAACTAAACCTCAACCAAAAGTGAGGTCAACACCTTCAAGAGCATCAAGATCAACAGCTTCATCAGGCAACATGGGATAGATTGGAGGTATTTTATAATTTACTATCCCAAAGCGAATGGACTGGCCAAAACTTTCAATAAGACACTTGTGCAGAATTTGAAAAAACATTCGTTGAGAATTATAAAGGATGGCATGAAAAGTTATTAGAAGCTTTGTGGGTATAATAGACAACATGCAGAACTCCTACTAAGTGTACACCTTAAGAGCTCGTGTACGGGTTTGAGGTGGTACTTACATTGGAGGTTCAACTACCATCTCTCAGAGTCGTCATCACCAACTAGATTACAGTAATGGACAAATCCAAGCTTTGAGTTATGGAGTTGGATGGTCTCAAAGGAAAACAGTTAGAAGTGCAATAAAATTTGGAACTTTACCATGCAAAGATGATCTAGGCCCACGATAAAATGGTCCACCCAAGAATGTTCAATGTTGGTGAGCTCATACTTGTCCTCAGGAGACCTATCCTTGCATATCGCAAAATAGGTGGAAAGTTTGAACCAACTTGGGAGGGACCATTTGTCATAGAGAAAGTCTATTCAGAAGGATGATACTAGCTAGTGGATTTTTAGGGTAAGAGGCCCATGTAACCAATCAATGAACGATACATGAGGAAATATTATACGTTTTGATGTTCTCCAGGATGAATTTTAAAAGCAGTACTTGTTTAGAGTATGGTTATTTGGCCAGCATTTGTGACTGGGTCCAAAATTTTTTAATAATATCAATTTTTAAAAAATAAAAATCTACATTTACAAATCTTCTGTTTAAATTTTTAGTTTCACTATAGTAAATTAAATAAAATGCTTGCACTGTATAATCTTAAAATCCACTTAAGAATAATTTGTAATTGTTCTTGTTTGTTTTAAATTTAAGTGCGCTGATGTTTTCCTATCTTCTGCAAAAAAATGTAATGTCAGAAGTAAATTTTCTCCTTTAAAGACGGTTTAAATCTCACACTGGACGAAAAGAAGGCAGCATAGGGTGGTTTTGTGAATTTTTACGTGGACTACAATAAGGTTAATGTAGACTATAAAGGCCCTCTGATGAGCATTATTAGCTTCCATGAAACAGAGGGGCTACAATCATTGCTCATAATTAATACTAAGGAAGTCTCGTCACTAAAAAAGAAGAAAGCAAAAAGGATATAGTATTCGGCGGAAGGAAAAAGCCACTTGAAGTTGATGATTACTTTGCCTACTAGAGATCTAGTTGGTGCTTCTGCATAGAGAGTTCCTGATGCACCACTAAGGAGGACACATCACAGAAATGCCAAACCGCCGTAAGCACAGAACCTTGGAGCAAATAGAGAAGAGATGTACTAAGGAAGCAACTATCATGCTCATTTTGATTAATTAGAAGGAAGTCTACTATCCAAACTTGAGGAGACCCTAGTCCACCAATTACCTAGGATGAGCTGGAGTTTATCATAGTGTCTACACTATCATAGGTCCTAGGTGAGCTATGTGTGGGATGCATGACATGCAATGCCATGATACCAATATAGATAAGATTTACATATCATTCACAGAGTTCCCGGAGAGTAACATCCTCCACCCAGAGCATTACAGTACATTTGAAGAATACATGGTCACCAACACTCGAAATTGTAGGCCTATGTTCTACTCCCTTTAGATTGTAGGCCTTCATCCTCCTCTCATCTCAAAACTCAAGATTGTAAACCTTCATTCCACTCCGTCAGGATTGTAGGCCTCCATCCTACTTCCACCTCAGTACTTGGGATAATAGACATCAGTTCTACTCCTACAAGATTGCAGGCATCTGTCCTACTCCCACCTTACCACTCGAGACTGTTGACCTCTGTTATACTCCTTCGGGAATGCAGGCCTCCGTACTACTGCTACTTCAGCACTTTGGATTATAGACCTCCATTCTACCCCCTTGGGATTGTAGGCCTCCATCATACTCCCACCTTGGCAGTCAAGATTGTAGACCTACTTCTACTCCCTCAGGATTGTATACGTTCGTCCTACTCGCATCTAAGCACTTAGGACCATAGACCTATGCTCTACTGTGCTAAGATTGTAGGCTTCAGTCTTACTCCCACCTCATCACTTGGAATTTTTGACCTCCATTCTGGTCCCTCGAGATTGTAGGCTTTTGTCCTACTATCTCAGCACTCAGAATTGTAGACCTCAGTTCTACTACCTCAGGATTGTAGGCCTTTTTCCTCCTCCAATCTCAACACTCAGGATTATCAACCTCCGTTCTACTCCTTTGGGATTGTAGACCTCCATCCTACTCCCACCTCAATACTCAGGATTGTAGACCTTTGTTCTACACCCTTGGGATTATAGGCCTCCATCTTACTCCCACCATAGTGCTCGGGATTGCAGACCTCCGTTCTACTCCCTCAGGAACATAGGCCTCTGTTTTACTCCCACCCGATCACTTGGGATTGTACATCTCCATTCTAATTACTTTCCGCACCTCTTTGGTTGGATGTGAGTCCCCTTACATTCCTTTCTAATGTGACACACTTTGTAACCTCTTGAGTTGGAGGTGAGTCCACGAGCTTTCCTTCCCAATTTAGAAACCTTTCTCCTTGATCTAGTTTTTTCACACATCCTTAATTCCTAGAATTTTATTAAAATTGAAATCAAAGTAATTTCGACTAAAATTAAATTTTTTTTTAAACCAAATCAAATCCGTGTTGCAGCTGTTGGTATCCTGGACAGTTGTCCTAAAAAATCCACCTTCTGATCATAAGGAGTCCCCGTCAACTCCCCAATGAAAATCATTTTCATTTTCTTTTTTTCTATGCTCTCAGCATGTTGGCCTAGGCAGTTGTGTTAGTTTGTTGTTCTCTTCGGTCAACACCAATCCATGAGGTGTGCTTACTCGGCACACCGGACTTAATGGGGGTCCATTTATTGACCTAACTTTTTGTTGAGGTCTAGTCTATCCCTTAGAAGCCTAGGATCTAGCCATAGGACTTTCATGTTGACTATTCTTAGAAGACTAGTAAATAAACCCTCACCATTATAAAGCATTATAAAGTCTAAAACTCTTCTTTTCTCATCTTATAGTTTCACATGTTAGTTCTAACCTCTAGCGCTTAGTAGGTGGAGCCAACATGGGGGAGCTCAAGAAGAGTTGCCATAGGACTGTTTGGCCTCATGGGTAGCCCTGGGTGATGTTGTCTTAGTCAGTCTTGCACACACATAATTCATACCTTTCAACTTCACTCACAAACTAAAACCTTGAGCAAACATGCTTAGTTTGATCCCTTATTCTTTTGGAAACTCATGTGGATGGTTCCCTTACTCCTTAGCCCTATGCTAGGGTTTGGTTAAGACCAACACGTGGAGGATAATAGTGGGAGCTCCCTTGGTCTTATGACTCAAAAAGGGTAATTTTAAGACTTGATCCAAACCTTAGCCCAAACTAAACCCAAGCTCAAATCTGTTTCCCCAAAATTGACATTAATTCAAAATTCCATCTAATTGAACCTTGAAATTAATTTAATTGCTCCAATTTCATATACTAAAATCTTCATGACATCCTTATGGACAAATTGGATCCTTTAATTAAGTTTTAAGTCAAACTAAATGTAACCCAAGTCCAACTTTTTGCCCAAACCCTAATTTTAAACCTAAACCCAAAATTGACTAAAATCTTTTGCTTTAACCAATCTTAACCCTCTCATTCTCTGATTAGCTATCTAGGATGCTAATCAAATCACCCAAGACCCAAGATTTGAGCCATGGAACAGGGGTTCCCCAAATTATGGAGATTTGCTCCCCCATTTTGGTTAAACTCTTCCCCCCCCATGCTATCACCCTTAAGCCTTAGAGCTAATCACAATTAAAACTCCCCTGACCCTCCCTGACTCAGCTAGCCACCACCTCACCTCTACCCAACCACCCTAGTCATCAGAGAACTCAAATCCGAGAAGACCTCCCCTCCTTTGAACTCAAATTTTATCCCATTCTTTGTGGCTAACCTTGATTGGTCACTGGTGTCACTTAGCACTCCACAAAAGCTTATTGGCACCAGCCAATCACAGCCTGAGGTCCTCCCCTTAGGCATGGCAATAAGAAGACCATTTTCACGGAACTTCAAAAGTCTGCAAAATCTTTGTGGAAACTCTGCAAATTTGTTTAAAGAACCTCTTCAAGCTACCTTGAGTTCACTCCAACCATTTCCCCCCCTAAAATCCACTGCTTGAGCTCAATTTTCAGTTTAAAATCTAGAAGGTTTTCTGCCACTTCATTAAACTCTACCAAACCTCAAATTAAACCAGCTAAAACTTCCCTGAGACCAAACATGAAAGTTCCCTATCAAAATTTTAAACTTAGATTCATCATGAATAAACTTAATTTAGACTAAATCTCAACCCTGTTAACCCATAATTTGAGCCCAATTTCAACCTAAATCCAAAACCCTCAATTTTAACCCCAAATTAGCCATATCTCCAAATGTCCCCAAATTGAATGTCATAACACCAAAAATTCCATTCATTTTTTTATCCAAAACTCTACATAACATCCCCCTAGATCAAATTGAACCATCCTTTAGGCCATAGCTAAACTCTAGCCTAACCCAAACCCAAGCCTAACCCAACATCCCCAAATTTGATTAAATGTCCAAATACCACCAAATTGAAATACCAAATCACTTCAAAATCACTCCAAATCTTTTCTGAACCTTTTAGGACAACCATCTACACCATCTTGATCAATCAACAGAGCTCGAACATATTTTTCTAACGGAAATTGATTTTGATGTGTTTTTGAGTCGATCGTCAACGAGGTTGCTCAGACCATCTTGGATGACAAAAAGGACCACATTGGCATGTCAGGAACGTCAATTTTACCTAGGGGATGTTCATTTTACTGTGAGGACGTGTCTGGACTAAAAATATTGGAAAGATAATTATTTTATTATTATTATTATTATTATACAAAAATAATATATATATATATATATTATATTCAATCCCTACTCTATCTCCCATGCACAGCCCAGCTCTCCATTATTGTCTGATCACCTGCTCCTCTGCCCTTCTCGAGCGACATGCGATAGAGCTCCATCCTCTCACTCGCAAACCCACTCCCTGCCTCACAAGCAGAGGATTGAATGCCCAGCCTCCTTCCTTTTGTGAGCCCCAACTCTGTCCCCCTTATCTCCTTCATGACACAGCGGTTGCCCCATCATCTTTTCACCTGCTTCTATGCTTCCCTCGGGTTGCCCTCATGAAATTCATCCTACTCCAAGTGACTACTCCAGACACACATGATGGGGATACTTCTCCTCCTCTCCGTCTCAAAATCTCTCCCCATCTCCTCTCTATATTTCATATAAGAAACCCCATCTTGGATGGGTCTGGGTGCTGACCCAAAATTTTAGAGAGAGTGGAGACACTGCCAAAATTTTCTCTAATCTTCTTGTTGGATTTTCTTTGATCTTTTCATCTCCTGTGTGCTTGAGGCCTTTTTGAATTTTAGTGGGTGAGGTTTAGTTGAAGCTTTGGTAGAAAGATGTGCGCTGGATTGCTTCTATACCCACTCTTTCTTTTCATGTGTACTCTACACCAAGTGGTAACCTCTTCCCCTTCTCTGTTTCCTTGGTTTACTCAATCCTCCTTGTCTGATTTTGCTTGAAACTATTCTAGCTTGCCCCTTAGGTTGACATTTGGTTGCTAGGCTCGACATCTATGTGGGTTTCCTTAATATGCTCACATGCTTAGTTGTTTGGTTTTATTTTTTCTCTCCTTCCCTTTTAACGGCATTGAGATTAAAAAAAAGGGAAAAGAAAGGAGAGAGAAGGTTTCAGTTAGCCTTAGTATGGGGAGAGTTTGCTAAGCCTTGTTACTGTACCCTCATTCAATTAATTTTTGAGCTTTGATGTTTATTATTTCACACTTCATATTCATAATGGTATCATAGCATGTGGAAGTAAAGGAAGTGGCATTGGTTAGTAAGACTTTATGTTAGGATGTTTATTTGGAAGCTCCTATTGTGATCCATCTTCTACCTATTTCATTGCTTTACTATTGCATATGTAAAAGATCTTGCACCGGTTGGAAGTTATACAAAGGTGGGAAGGAATGGAAGAACTTCACATGATTTGGGCTATTTTTTGTGACTCGGTTTGGCTTGGAAATGGAAAGTTTGCGGGGCTGCTTTTTAGTCCTATTTTGGAGCTGAGCTAGGGCGGTTTAGGCCTTAATTTAGGGTTGGGGCTAAATATGATTTAGACCTATCTTGGGAACTTTTTCGGTGCCATTTTTGATGATCTATCTACATCCCTCTGCAACTTTTATTTATCTATCTCTTACCATGATCAATACATGTTGAGGTGCTTTACATAGCCACCACTCAATTTCTCATATATTTACATATCTAACATCTGAAATTGTTCCAATTACTTGCCTTTTGGAGGTTGTAGCATTTCCATTAGTAAAGTTCACATACATACCACTTAAGTCTTCACATTCATACCACTAAACTTTGGGGCTTTTACATATGAAACATTTGGCTCCTATAAAATTACATTTCCAGCACATCAATTTGAGCTTTCTTCCTCTAAAACATTTATGAATTTGGGTGTCCTTTTTGTAAAAATTTTAATGATTTGGAAGTTTTGATACGTAGCATAAGATACTTGTGTATTTTTTTTTTATATCTCGCATGAAAGCTATCATACTTACATATACAATGCTTGAATAATTTACAAGGGGATGGTGACATTCATGTTGTTGGTTCAATTAATTTGAAGCAAGAAAATTAGTTGACGATTTGGTCCTTTGGGATTTGTTTTGCTGTTAGCTTGTGAGGCCCCTTTTATGTAATGATTTCTAAATGCTTGTTGGAATTAGAGGCTTGAAATGTAATCTTGAGATATAATTTGTTGTCTTCATTGGTTTAGTAGATCCTCCTTTCATTTACTGTGAGGTCTATGGTATTACTCATGATGGCACATGTAGAAAAATCTAAAACTGAAGCGGGTTGGCTTTATGTAAATGCAAAGTCTATATGGATTTGGTTCTTTTTAGTGGGACTTTGGTGAGCTAGATTTATGCAAAATTTCAAATTACGCAGATTGCTTTATGCGAGTTGGTAGTTCATTTGATTTTCTTTGGGCTGGTTTGAGCATTGTGTTGAAAGAAGATTTTTGTGTCGCTTTAATGTGATTTAGAAGTTTTGCAGTTTCTTGCAGCTGAGGTTTTGAGTTGTGATTTTGGAATGACTTAAAATGTTTTTTTTGTAATATTTGAGGATTCAAACGGGCTTCTCAAATTCATTTCATTGGATATCTAGAATTGTTTTAAACACAGTTTTGAAGCTACTTTTGTGGCATTGTAGCCCTACAATTTTGAGACCATTTTTTGGCGTGATTGGCTTTAGTTTCTTTAAGCTGACTTGTAACTTTGATTAGACACAATTTTGGAAAGGATACCTTTTTGGTTGACCCATTCACAGAATTGGAGAAAATGATACCCTTATTAAGGTGATTCGTGATTTGTTGGGCCTCATTTTTGGGTCTTTTCATCAATTGTGTTTTTTAGACACGGTTTTAAGGGTCGATTCACCCTTCACCTTTTTTCTCTTTTGGGAGGATTGTCCCCTCCTCTCTCTCACCCCCATTTTTATTCTTTTGTTCCTTCTTGGTTTGGGTTTTAGGTTCTTTTTTCTGAAATATAACTACGCATATATAGTCCCGACTATATATTAATCATAAAGTAAGGTTATAAGTTGGACGGTTCATTTTAGGGTTTAAGGGCAGTGATAACAAAGGCACTCTTGTGGTATGGTGGAATAATATTCCATCCTACAGCATCAGGAATCAATCTAGAGATCCGGTGATCCATAAGATGATAATAGCATTCACTGACACAAGAGTAGCAGGGGACCCTTGCCCTCTCAGGTTGTTGGCAGTCCTACACCCGACGACGTGATCAACTAATGAACAAACATATTTCTACAAAATTGATATGAACAGATAATACATTTTCAAAAGTATTTTGACTATGAATGTTGATATTACTTTTACTTATATGTCTAAAATCTATATGCATGCCAAATAAATTTTAAGTAACCAAATTCGATTGTCCGCTTGTCAATCACTGGTACCGGGCTAAGGAGTATCCTCGTAAGTTTATATTGTAGGAAAAGCTTCTAATTAAATGTTGGCCTTTATACATACAAGTTACTGATAGTAGCCTTTGAAGTCCCTCAAGAACACATAAATCCGAGCCTTCCCAAACCAGAATGCTTATAGTCTACTTCGACTTTTCATTCTTTCACTTGTTATTTCCTTTGAGATTTCCTTGTATTTTCCTCTAGCTTACTTTTGTGAGTCACTTGAGTTTATTTGATAAGTTATGAAGTGGGGAGCCTCAGGGGCAAAATGATAATTTTGGAACTTTAATACCTTAATTAAATTTCAGGATTAATTAAATGGTAAATGTGTTGATCATAATAAACCTTTTTGGATGATTGAAATAAAAAGGGTGAATGGTAGAAACCAACTTGCCACTTGTCTCATAATAAGGATATAGATGCAATTTTGTTAATCATCATAACTTTGAAGTCAATTCAATTGGATGATCCTAAAGTAATGGGCTTAAGCTCTGAAGATATTAATTCACCTATCTTAAAGCCCATCAATTGGTGGTTAGATACTAAGTCTGATATTAATGAGAATTGAAATCCCATTTTATTTAATATTTATTTATCTTGAATTTACTTTGAAAATTGAAATTGAAAAGAGGTTTAATAATAAATTAGGCTTGATATGTGAATTGCTTTAATTGGGATTTGGAAAGATGAACATAATTAATTGAGAAATACATTCAAACTTTAGCTTGAGGTATTAAAGTCTCTAATTACTTTTAGTCTATCCTTTTGGAGGCACCCACTCACATAACTATCAAATAACATATTAAGTGACTGTTTGATTTTCTTGAGATAACTAAAAAGAAAAGAGACTAAGATTCACTTAGTAATGGGGTAACTTTACTTCATCCCTGAGATGGTTAATAAAATGATATGATAAGTTTGAAAGTGGATTCTAAATTTTTCATTGGACTTCTGGAGTGGTTCAGGGTCATCCTCAAACTTATTTAGAATCTATTAGGAATTTTGAAAGACTAATTAAACTTGCTATATTTTGTTCTAGAAAATCATCCATTAAGATCTTTCGAGACTCACTAAGTCGTTGTTTGGGGTTTGGTAGTTACATTTTCATCTTCCCACACAATTTATTTAATTTCCTGCAAAATTATATACTTTTTGTAAGTTCTAACGTTTCAGCGAGAATGCTGAGAATATGACAAGTACGCTTTTTCAAAGTTATTTAATTTCTTTCATTTTACTTTCTGCAATTTATTCTTGCAAAATATTATAACTACTTTGTTGTGCATTCTACTTTACTTGCAAAAGTCTTAAAAACCATTTTCAAAATTTAATCAAAATTTTCAAAATCTAAACCAAACAGATTTGAAGGTAATCATAAATCCTTTGAAATTTCACTCAACATAAAACGTCTTTTTGAATTTACGAGAGTCCCTTGGAGGAAGTAACCCATGGTTGCTAACGAGATCTCCCAAGTTTAAATAGGACTTATAACTTGTTTAAGCTAAGTAAATTCAAAAGAAAAAAGTGATACCAGAATGAGGAAACTGTGGGATGCTAACCGGTGTCGCTCTAATCAACTTTCATCTCCCATAATATTTAAATAACCTTAGGAAACTCTTGATTTGACATCAGAACTAGGCACATTAGAAAGCTTAACCTCTAAACTTGATACTTCTCTCAATATCCTTAATTTGACACTTCTAAAATTAAACCTGTTACTTCTTCAAGGAGCTTAGAGCTAATCTCGTGGGCAGCAATCTACAATAGCAAGAGGATCTACAACAACATATCTTTCCCTATAAATCAAAACAACAATCCATAGAACTTCAAGGTTGTTTTCTTATGCAACATAAATCCTCAACTCATCTTTAAGCCTTTGCGCAATTATGTTGTGTAATTTATTCTTAACTCATCTTAGGATTCTCAAGTTATCGTCTGCTACAACATAAATCCTCCTATCTTTGAGTCTATTTGCATGATTACGTCAAGAAAATAGAAGCCCTAAGTTAATAATAATTGGCAAGATGAAACATTGAATGATTTCTTTCTTCAAACTGAAGGCAAATCATAGGATAGCTTGGGAAGTCACCGAGGTTCCCCTCAGGAACCATGACATCCGCTAGTCCTTCTTCATTTGGATTCCATAATAAATTTTCCAAATTTGGGTCATTCCCATTTCACACCTCTTTATCTAATCTCTTTGAAAAGTCTTACTCTTTGAACTTCTTGAAGATTCATGATTTTTATCGAGAGTTCTTTTAGGTGACTTTGGTTATCAAATATGTAATTACTATAGAGGCTTGCCCTTATAAGAAGCTTTTTCAAACTTAGATTAATATAAACCTTATTTAATTCTTCATATTAAATAGAGGAACTTGTCGGCTTATAATAAAATAGTTCTGCAGTCCAAACAGATATAATATATTTCTTAGTTTATTCGATCAAGCCTCACCCTCAAGACTTGTGTTTATCTTTTGGGTTATTTTTTAAAAGAAAGGAGTGACAAAGACTCCCTACATGTTAAACTGAAATAAAGGTTACAAAGCTATATGAGGTTGGTTCAAAAATAAAAAAACCAAGGTTCACCCAAAAGGGGTCAAGGGCTCCTTAGAGAAAAACAAAAATCCAATGTAACCTGTCAAAAAAAAAAACCTTTCCCCATTCAATAGGGCTGAAAAGAAGAAAAGGAAAAGAAACATTACAAAGCAGTAAGGACTCAAGGAAACAAAAGCCCTCCCTAGCCAGGGTGGTTAGGATAACAATAGTGGACATCCCTCTTCTAATATAAGGCAGGTCAGAGAGATCTGCCTTAATTAACCAAGCCAGCTCCACAAGAGGGGTAGTATTTACTTTTAGCAACATAGACAAAGCACCTTGATGTGCAAGCCAATTAGCACATTCGTTACTCTCCTTTAATTTGCTTCCAGATAATCTGAAGGTTTTTAGTCAACTTCATGTGAGTAATTTGCTTAACAGCATGTAGAAGAAACCAAGGTGGGGGGATGTTATCATTTAAGAGGCAGAATAGCCATAAGGAGTCCATTTCCACAATTAGTAGGTTCCATCCCATAACAACAGTGATTTGAAGAGGCCATACCACAGCTAAGGCTTTAGCCTGCAAAGCATTGAGAGCATCAGTGGGAGATTGGAAAAATAGTAGGCATTTCCCAGCTTTATTTCTGAAAATCCCCCCAATACCAGCAGTGTGTCTTCTATAACTCTCATCAGTGTTGATTTTCATCCAAGGGTAAGAAAGTTTCCTCCATTGGAACAACAAAAATTTTGATTTGGCAGAAGAAACTTGAGTATTAAGGATTTGGGAGACCTCAGGAACTTTAATCTTATACCCCATGAAATTGATTATCTTAAGAGTATACGCCAAGCAGTTGGTAACAATTTGTGTAGCACTTTGGGTTTTCCCCTCATATTTACTATTATTTCTTGCCATCCAGATGAAACATGTAGTAATAAAGGGGATTATTTCAGCATGGTTCTCTTTCCAAACCTTCTAAGAGTTAAGGAAGTTTCCAAAATTTAGTAAATGGAGAGGGAAACTAAGAATAGCAGCTACCTTTGTCCAAACCCCTTGAGCAACAGGATAAGAGAAAAACACATGATTTAAGGATTCCTCTTGCTGGCAATAGAAAGTACATCTTGAAGGTCCTTTTAGACCCTTGATTTTGAGCATATCATCAGTGGGAATAATATTATGGAAACATCTCCAGGATAAGAAGGACGTAGAGGGGTTGAGGTATTTCACCCTTACCCCAATCCTTATGGTGCCAATTATTTAATTGGGAGTTTGCAAATTTGGTAAAAGAGGTATGAGGAGGATTTTTAGTCACAATTCTATCTGGCTTCTGTGAAGTGAATGGAACCTTAAGAATTTGATACACTTGTTCATGATTCACTATAGAATCCAACATGTCTCTATTCCCATGATGATTATTCCAGCAATGATGAATAGGGGTGTTGATAGCTAAGTCCAGAGAGGTTGATGGTTCCAATTTACCCTCAAGAAGCCAATTATCTAACCAAAAATCAAGTTTTCCTTCTCCCACATCCCATATAAAAAGGTCTTCAGACACACACCTAATATGCAGGAGCTCGGTCCAAATTCTAGAATCCCCAGATTTTCAGTAGATAATTGTTGGATGGGAGTGCTTGCAATATTTTAACATCATATAGTAAGCCCACAAAGACTTTTGTTCTCTAAATTTAATCCAGAGTTTACAATAGAAGATTTGATGAAGCTGTTTGAAAGACTTTATGCCAAGCCCCCTTGCCACAAGAGGCAGGCAAAGCTTGTCCCAACTAAACCAGTGAGCTTGTTTATAATTGCTTTCCCACAAGAATTTATTCAACATCACCTCAAAAGTTTTCTATGTGCCTTTTTTCATTTTCAACATTGTCATAATATAAATAGGGAAAGAATCCAGGATACTTTTAATTAAGGTTAACCTTCCCCCATGTGACAAATAAGAGTTAGTTCAACAAGAGATTTGTTTGGAAATTTTATAAACCACCTCATCAACTTGGGTTTGCTTCTTCCTTCCTTTAATCAACTCTACCCCAAGATAAACCAAGGGGCCAGTAGCAGATTTAAAACCAGTGTAATCTTTAATCCAGTTTTTGGCAGCAGTATTGAGTTTATTGCTAAAGATAAGTTAGCATTTCTTTGAGTTCAGGGAGAGACCAGAGATCTGTTGGAACAAGTTCAACAAACTGACCGCCTTCTTCACTGATGGTTTTGAGGTCTTAGAAAACAATATGAAGTCATTAGCTTAACATAAATGACTTATGGAAAAATTTGCTTTATTAGAAAATTTGAGGTATTCCCTTTCAGAAAAATTATGGTTAAGAAGCCTAGATAACTAGTCCATAACCAAAATGAAAATGTATGGAGAAAGGGGATCCCCTTGTTTGATTCCCCTAGTAGCTTGGAATTGCCCTTGAGAATTCCCATTAAGAAGAATGGTACAAGAATTATTATTAAGCCACTTGTGAATGATTTGGTAGAAGGAATTTTGAAACCCCCTAGCTTTAATATATGAGATTACCCCCTTGCAAGGCTTGTCAATATCTAGAAAGAGTTTCTGTGTAAGTAGGACATTATCAGTAATTTGTCTTCCTGTAACAAAAGTAGACTGATTAGGAGAAATCATCCAAAATATGTATGGTTTTAATCTAAAAACCAATATCTTGCTAATAAGCTTAGACAACACAATGGTAAGAGAGATGGGTCTAAAATGATCCCAATTAGATTTCTGGTCTCCCTTTGGAATTAAAGTTATGGTGGATTGAGCAAAGTAATGTGGCATATTCTCCCCCCTGAAGAAGGCCTGGACACCTTCCCAACATCAGCTTTTACCACCTCCCAAGTTCTTATGTAGAAAGTAGAAGTAAAACCATCTGCACCAGCCACTTTGTCACCATCAATAGAACATAAAGCTTTCCAAATTTCTTCCTCAGTAGGAATACATGTTAAATCCAGGCAATGAATATCAAAGAATTTGTCATTAAGTAAGCTAGGGTCAAAGTTCAAGAGAGTAGCCTCATGAGGTTCAAATAAAAGGTTTTGAAAGTGACCAATAGCTTCTTTGAGAATTAGATCAGTACCTTGGATCCAAATGCCATTGTGATTTTTAATCTTCAGAATAGTGTTGGAGTGTCTTCTTTGTTTAATACAAGCATGGTAAAACTTTGTATTCCTGTCCCCATCAACAAAATTTTTGATGACTGCCTTTTTTTATAGAAATCCTCCTCCCAATGAATAGCTTGAAGCAAATTGACATTAGCTAATATCAGGTCTTGTTCATCAGAGAGCCCCATCTGAATGTTTAATTCAGCCTGTTTCACAGTAGCTTTAGCCTCTTCACCTTTTGCTGTTAGGTTGCCAAAACATTTCCAATTCCAGGCTTTCAACAATTTAACAACTTTTTTCTAAATTTTCCATAGTTTAATCCAAGGAGGAAAGGATGAAACAGGTAGCCAAACAGACTTAATAAAGGAAAGGAATTCAGGATGTTCCACCCGAACATTAAAGAATCTGAATCTTGGTAAGGGAGCAACAATATTAGGGGATATAAAGATTAGCAAAGGCCTATGATCAAAACAAGTGTAAGGAAGATGGGAAATAGTTGTCATAAAGTTGGTATCCAGCCAAGCTTGATTGACTAGGAATCTATCAATTCTCTTAAAATGTTTGTCTCTTCTCTAAGTGTCAAGAGGCCAATGGTGTGGAAGTTCAGCAAGGTCAGTGTTCTTGATGTTCTGATTAAAGAGTAACATTTGTGTAATATCCACAGGTTTCCCTCCCTATTTTCTATTCAATCTAGCTATACTATTAAAGTCTCCACCAATGATCCACCATTAATAGAAGATTTAAGATGCTGAATTTGTTGCCATAATGTAGCTTTATCACTGGCAAAACTCCCAGCATAAATGAAGTTAGTCTCAACTTGTAGAAAATCCCATAGAAGCTGAATATTAAGAAATTGAGGTTGATCATCCAAGATCTGAACATTCAGATTCCCTCTATAAAAAAACAAAATTTTGTTATTAATATTGTAATTGCAGTTGAAATTTGGGAAGTGTTTTCTAAATCTACAAGGGGTACAGTGAACCAAAGTTTCAAGAATGGTTATACACAATAACCTGTGCTTGCTTACCAACTGTTTAATTCTGATCAATGATTTCTGATATGAAATCCCCCTGATGTTCCAACACATCAAATTAATCACCTCATAGATAAGGGAATTGGAAACCAAAGGACTGCTATCCTAACAACCGAGAAAAATGACCAATGACTTGCTGAAATGAGACAAAGAAAGAACATATAAAGGCTCCTATATCTTTCTAGAAAGAGGGTAGATAACAGCAGGTAGGAATCTACCATCTCCCAATGGGCCAGATAGACCCATTCTCAGAATATTACTGTTATCACAACAACCCAAAAAATTAACTAGAGACTTACTAAATTGAAACAAAAGTAAGAGAATAAATAGTCTTCCATATCTTCTTAGATAGAGGATATATAAAGGTTGATAGAAGTCTGCCATCACCCAAAGGCCATAGAGACCCATTCTAAACATATGACAACTGAAGCTAAGGAAAAAAATTAAAAGTCTTCTGACAGACTTAAAATGACCAGAGGCCAACAACCAAATAAGAGAGAATTTAAACATTTTGAGGGAAAGTATGGAGTGAGGGTTGTGATCTAGATCTGGTTCTCCCTCTAGAGGGTCCAGGAGATGATCCGACTTTCAAAATATTGCCAATGGATGCTGCCTCTCTTTGTAATCTTTGAGATTTTGTGGTTTTTTTTCTTTCTCTTAGAGGTCTGCATAACCCAGTCCTCCCCCAATAGGTGGTTCAAATCACTAACCTTCTCTCCTTCAATCACATGTTGTGTCTCCAATTGTTGTTCTTGGAGTGGATCCTGCAACCTCTCCTCAAAGGAATCAACTGTGGGGGAAACTATAGTGATGATGTTGGGTTCCTCTCTTAGCACTTCCTTGGGAGGGGAAGGAGGAGTAATAGACACAAAAGGGGTTGGAGAGCTCAGAGCCTCATCCTGCAGGCCATCCTCATTGACACCAGGAAGTTGAGTGGGGTCAATTTCCTTCATAGAGGGCTGTTTTCTTTTTACTGGAGGGTGTAGCCTATATCACCTACCCCTAGTGTGCCCAAACATCTTGCAATGTTGACAATAGTAAGGCCTTTGTTCAAGGATCACCTACTGCCAAAAGCCATCATTTTTAGAGCCTATCGACACTCTTTTAACTTCAGGCAAGGTGATATCTCTTTCAATGAGAATTCTAGCAAGTGCTGGCCTTGCCTTGTTATAAGTATGAGCATCAACTTTAAGGGGTCTACCTAAAGCAGGCCCAATATTAAAAGGGCATTCAACTTGAAGTATGGAATAGAGAGACCATGAAGCTTTAACCAAAGGGGAACCACAAGAGGTTCTCTGCTAGGATCAAATCCAAGAGTACATTTCAAAAGTTTCATGGTATCCCCCCTAATATCTAAAGATTGCTTGGCAAAGAGCTTAGCATAATCTTCTTCTATTGTCAATTGAATAAGCAAGAGCCTGCCATCTAGCAACCCTAGTTTCCAAGCACCAGTAAAGTTTAAGGACTGAAAGAAGCTCCTTACAAGTTCCATCTTAGGTTGACCAAGCTGGAATTTCCCTACCAAAGTAAGCTTAACCTCTTCATTTAATGAAATAACCTCCAGAGGAGAAAAAACAAACTGCAGGTTCCCTCTCTTTACACCCAAGGGTGTGAATACAAGGAGAAGTCTTTTTGCCAGCTAAAGTATCATGAAACTCCTGTGGAAAAACTAACTTATCCATATTTTGTAAATTCTCCTTAGAGTGACCAACCACCCCAGCATAGCTGGCCTTGGCCCATTGGATATTTGTGTCTAAAGCAATGTTAGTAGCCATTCAGAGCACAGGTAAAAAGAAGATGAAACACCAAACAGAGAACCAGCAAGCCAAAAAGCAATGGAACAGTAAACCAAGTGACAGCTAAGCACTTCCCCACCAAAACCAACAGCAAGGAAGACTTCAACAGAGAAAACCCACCCCAGCGTCCAATGTGGTCACCACCACAGACCAAGTGATGACCCCAACACAACTAAAGAAAACAACAACAACGAGAAACCAGAAGAACATCAACAAAGAACTACAGTAATATGAGGAGAACCAAGTGCAGGAAGAACCTCCAGGCCACCAAATAATCAGCAAAGAAGAAGAAGCATACCTCCCCCACCAGCCTACCAACCAGCCAGAACAGGGAGCCATGGAAACCC
>JXCR01087988.1:455430-493149 GCA_002079205.1 Phalaenopsis hybrid cultivar | reverse complement strand
TATATATATATATTAAAGGACCATTATTCGTCTCCCTATGTGTTAATTAAAAATAAAGGATACATAAATTTGTGGTAAAGGATTCCTCAACTAGAAAATAAAAAAAAAAACAAAACTCACTCAATATAAGGGATCCCCCACCGTTTACAACTCCACCGAAACAAACAAATAAAATAAACCTAAAATAACAAAATTAACCAAACTAATACAAGTATACCCAAAATAAAATAAAAAAAACCAAAATTAAATCCTGCACTTCAAAGGATCGAAACTAGTTGCTTTATGTATAGTCTGACGAAACACTTGAGGCTGCCAACCACCTTGACTTGAAACTAGAAAATAAAATCCCAATACCACCCCATCACAAAATCCAAAACTTCCATCCTGCAAGCAAACAAAAAGACTCCATACGATGCAAATTGTTAGTAGATAATCCCTTCAGGACCGTATCCGCAATAAATTCCTCATGTTATTCAGTTTAGATACTATCGAAAATTATGTTCATATAAAATCTCGGTCCCTTGAATAGTCTTTATCCCATTCCTAAGTTATATCATTAAATTCCATTAAATCACAACAAAAATTGCTAAAATAGATATATAGCAAATCACGGCAGCCCTGTAATTATTCATAAAAACTGGCCATAAAGTCCATGCCAAAGATGCAGCGTTTAACTGAAATTTGATAACTCCCATGCCAAATATGTATCAAATCAAAACCAAAACAAACATGTTGAATTCAAAAGTCATCCTCTCAGCTTGAAAACTAGTTACTGGAAATAGTTCCTTAACCCTTAATTACTCCCACACCAAAAGAATATATTAAGGCTAAATAGCAGCCTGCAACCAAAGTATTTAGTCCACCTTTCAAAAAGCATTCATTTCATACCTTATGAAGCCTTAATTATCATATATTTTTTATGAGATGAAAATTAAGCAGCAAATAAGTTGAAGATAAACCTCCACCAACTTGACATAAATGGGTATTAATCATAACAAAACTATCTATAGCCACTTCTCTTTCTTTAATACCGTAGCCATATTCAAGCATTCAATCAAATATTGGTCTCTCCGAACTTTCATTACAACCTAGAGAGCCATCCCCTTCGAAGGAAAAAAATTAAGGCTATAATAAAAATCCCACGAAAAACCTCCAGTATCTAGAAAACTTTAGATAAAATTGCTGGTAAAAAGAACCAAAACAACCTTCTCCCCAATTTGTAAATTATAAAACAAATCTCGAGAGACCAAATCATGGCGTAATACAAGGAAAATACATAGAGCCCCCTTAAAAGATATTTTAGTTGAATACTAGGTGAAATACCAGCAAATAAACTTTCCTCCATTTTACCTCTTCTAGCCAACCAATCCAACGGGGAGTTCCCCTCCCTTAGGATATGAGAGAACAAAATAGAAATGTTAAACCTATGAATAAGCTCTCTTATTCTATTCCAAATTACCATTACATTCCATTTAGGAGTATTATTCATATCAAACTCTTTATAGTGATTAAACGAATCATTCTCTATAATCAGATTTGAGAATTTAAAAGCTATAGCCACCTGCAAAGAGGGTAAAAAAGACCAGCATTCAGCCTCAAAAGGGGATGAAGTAATAATCGAAGAAGCAAAGAAACATTTGTGTAAGCCTAAATGATCTCTGAACATTTTACCTCTTCTAGACAGCTGCACTGGAAGTCCAACTTCCATCTATATTCACTTTGATCCAGCCTATGAGAGAGGGTTGCCACTTAAAAATAGTGGCCATCCTACCCATCCTTGGTTGGTTTAAATCAGCATTCAACCACAAATTATGACAAGCTCGGAATAAATAAGCAAGAATATAAGCAACCATATTATTCAAGATCTAACCCAAATTTTGATATTTATGATCATTCCTTGCCACCCAAATAAACCAAATCACCAATAAAGGGAAGCTAGCTAATTTGGAATCCATCTTTTCAGTAGCCCTCCACTTAAATAAGTAGCTATTGATATCATTACAATCACACCAATTAATATGAAAATGTTTTGCCAAAGCATTCCAAATTTATTTAGCATAAGAACATTGGAAAAAAAAGATGCACCATCGTTTCCTCTTTATTCTTACATAAATGGCATTGTAAAGCCAATTTCAAACCTTTAAGTTTACGAATATGATCAATAGGAATCATTTTATGAAGAAATCTCCATAATAAAAAAGAGATAGATGGAGTTAGAAAATTATTCCAAATAATTTACCCCACCGCCACTTTTCATGTAAATATATATTCGAATACAGTAGCTTCAAAGGGGAAATATTATCGGAAATTTTCTAAATGGGGTTGTCTTTGCCGTCCTTCTTAATAGGAATCTTATTTAGAAAATCAGTTCTATCCCCAATAGGAGATCCTAATTTAATTACATCCCAATTCCCATCCAACCAAACTTTGGAGATATTCAATTTATTATTCTGTGGAGTAGTAATACATAAATTTGTATCCCCTAAGCCCCAATTATCATGCCAAAAGGAAATATTAGCTTCACCGACATCCCAAAATATGAATTTGCTCGTGACCTCGCTTGCTTTCAAAAAAGCTTTCCAACTTTTAGAATACCCTACTTTCGATTGAACTGAAGCAGGATTTGAATTCGTACAATATTTATGATGAAGAAAGCGAGCCCATAATGAAGTATTAGCACAAAATTTGAACCACAACTTGCACATACTATTGTCAGAGATTTGCTTCAAATTCATAAAACCAAGACCCCCAGTTGTAATAGGTTTGACAACTTTAGCAAAAGAAGCCCAATGCTTTCTAGATTGGTTACCTGACCAAAGAAACCAATAAAATAATTTTTTCAAATGGACCTGAGTACTTTTCTTAAGATTCAAGATTTGAAGAGCATATAAAGAGATACTTAATAAAACATTTTTAAGGAGGGTAATGAGACCCCCATTAGAAAAGAAATTATTCCTCCAATCATTAATTGTGTTTTTGATCTTATTCACAACTTCATCAAATTGTATTTTCTTTCGACGACCCTTAAGAAATTTTACTCCCAAATATCTCAAGGGCAAAGAGGATGCATGAAACTTAGTATAATTATTACTCCAGTTTACAATAGAGCTTTTGACCAAATTCCCAAAATACATATGACATTTATCTTTACTGAAAACCAGACCAGAATTATCTTGAATAGTGTCCAGTACTTGCATAAGAGCTTTACTAATTGATTTACTGGCATTACTGAAAATTATGCCAGCATCAGCATACGCTAAGTGGCTAACCACAATAGAAGATTTATGTGAGAAATGAGTATACGGTTTTTTCATCTGCAAATTGTTAATTAACCAGGATAAATAATCAAAAGCAAGAAAAAAAAATTTTATGGGATAATGAATCTCCCTGTTTAATTGCCCTAATGGCTTTAAAGAAACCGGAAGAATCACCATTCACTTGCACTGAATAATGATTATTCACCAACCATCTACAAATAAGTGAGCAAAAATTATTTTGAAAACCTCTGGCCCGCAAGATATTTAATATGAAATCCCAGCTGATAGTATCATAAGCCTTCTTAATATCAAGTTTGAGAATCATATTACCCCCACGACACTTTTTATCCAGATCTTCCATCATCTCCTGCGCTAGAAGAATGTTATCCGTTATCTCCCTCCCTTTAATGAAAGTAGATTGTTGCATAGAGATAATATTGCTCAGCATATGTTGTAATCTATAGACAAGCATTTGGCTAATAATTTTAGAGACCACAGTAGTGAGTGAAATAGGTCTGAATTTATCCCAACTAGATTTATCATTCCCCTTAGGAATAAGTACAATAAGCGAAGATGTAAAATATTTCACAGAGTCTTCCCCCTAAAAAAAATTTTGAATAGCTTTAATCACAACTTTCTTTATTATCTCCCAACATGTAACATAGAAAGCAGAAGTGAAACCATCAGGCCCAGGAGACTTGTTTCTATTAGTTTCCTTAAACACTGCAAAAATCTCTTGCTCCGTTGGAATATTAGAAATTTCTATTTTAGAAGTATATTCTCTTTCACCTTCAAAAAGTTTAGAAACAATAGGGAGGCATGAGAAGAAGAATGAAATAACTTTGTAAAATACTTCACCGCATTTTTGCCTATCTCATTCTTATCAGTGAGACTCCTCCCATCAGTAGTATTAATACTTAAAATAGTATTCAAATTACTTTTATATGTATAAGAAGCATGGAAAATTTTGTGTTTTGATCACCACTAGGAAAATAAATATCATTAGCGTTTCGCTGTAAGAACTCCTCTTTCAGATCAATCTCTTCTAACAAATTTTTATGAGCTTGGGCCAAGTCAATGACATGTTGCGGATTACAAATGACCTGATCTTCTAAGTTATCCACAACTTTCTGAGCCTCTTTAACTCTAATGTGAATATTACCAAAATGCATAACATTCCACTTTTTTAATCCATCAACTATTTGTTTATGTAGTTTCCATAGAACAAACTAAGGATTACCAACAACATTTGTATGCTAGGCTTGTTCCACTGTGCTCAAAAAAGTATCATGAGTAGTCCAAACATTCAGAAATTTAAAATAATATTTAGCAGGTTTAGTAGTAAAAGTAATAGAATGCATAATGAGATTATGATCCGACCCCGCATGATTGAGATGACACACTTTAGAGACATGAAAATAGTTGAGGTTATGTTGATTACCAAAAAAGCGATCCAGATTTTGGAAAAGAGAACCCCTCCTCCACGTGAAAAGAGTACCTATGAATCTAAGATCAAAGAGACCCGCTTAAGCAATATAATTACAAAATTGATTTATTAAATTAAGGTTTCCACCTCTGCCTCCTATCCTTTCAGAAGAATTCATAATCATATTGAAATTCCCTCCAACGAACCATTTATCAATAATATTTTCACCCATAGCCTCCAAAGTTTCCCATAGATAGTATTTTTTTAAGACTCATGCTAGCATAAACGAAGTTGGCCCAGAAGATGAAAGAATCCACTTTAAAGCGAACCAATATAAATTGCTCCTCATTTTGCAAAATATTAAGCTCAATATTTTTTTTCCAAAAGATCCAAATCTTATTGCTGGTGTTGCATAAATGATCGTATTGCTTAAACTTTCTGATGATGTGCTCCTTATTTTTAGAGACAAGCAGCTCTAAAATAGAAAAAATAGCCATATTATGGACCTTGCTTAAATGTTTAAGTCTATTAAGGGAGGATGTGTTCGCCACTCCCCTAATATTCAAAACCATCATAGTAATCATTGAGCCTCAACACACCCCTTCTAGTAGATATAGAAAGGGTGATGAATTGTTCCCCATCAGAATGTGACTTCCCACCAATAATTTATTATCTTTATTCATATGTAACAATTCATTCTTCTGCTTAATTTTATTTCTACTAGCTTTTTGACTTAAATATTCTTCTTCAAGAACATTAGAAGAAGCCAATATATTTTCATCATTTAACTCGTTCTTTTGAAGATCCTGATTTTCTTGCCCATTTTCCACCTCCAAATGTATGTGAGCAGCTCGTGAGGGTGTTTGCACTTCCAATAAGTTACTCTGTGTAGTGGGAGTAATATCATTAGCATGATTATTCTCCAATATTTTTTCAATCAAATCCCCACTCATAAGAGCAACCTGATCATCATTAATAACCATAACTTCTTCAATAATTTTAACTTCTTCTTGTTGCTTAGCATTTAAATCTTCCATTATTTCATCTCTATGTTGTTCATTAACCTTAATCTCTTCAACTGGTCTATTGAAATCCCTTTGCTTAGCCGGATAAAAAATTCCCTTTTTTAGATGAGGATGAAGACGGTAACATTTAACAACATTAAGACCAAACATGTGACAATGTGAAAAATATGGGGAATGTTTTCCAATCCAGATTTCATCACAAAAAAGCAACGTAATATCTCTCTCAACTAAAATGCGTGCTGCAGATGGCCTATTCAATAGAAAAGTAGTTCCATCCATTTTTAATGGTTTTCCATAAGCTGCAGGTAGAGAAAAATATATCTAATGATTAAATAAATGAAATATCAATCTCGGAAGCCTCAACCAAATCGGAATAAGAGGAGGTTCCTCTTTAGGATCAAAATCTATTGTCCACTTCAAAATTCTCATTGCTTTATTATCAATTTTAATAAAATGGTGAGAGAATAAATTAGTGTAATCTTCATCATTAGATAGTTAGATCAGAATGTGACGCCCATCTAGCAATCCAAATTTCCAAAATCTCTCAAGTTTCAAAGCATCCAATTACCTACTTACAGAGTCCAATTTAGGGTGTCCTAAGATGAACTTTCCAACAAGAACATGACAAGAAGATGAAGCCAGAATATTATTTCATCTTTAGAAAAGAACATCACTAACTTTTCACTTTTCATACAAGTATTTCATATAAAATTAAAATCACCCCCATCCCTTAAAGCATCATGAAATGAATGAGGGAAATGTCCACAACTACTGATCATAGAAGATTGAGCCCCAAAGATGGCTTCCACAAATGATTTCTCCATCAAAACTGAAACAATTTCTTCAGAGAACCAAAAAATACATCAATCGGTGAAAATGAAAACAGAAATGAAATTCAGAAAATCACCAACCAAAATACCACAAAAGCCATGATCTCTTAGATTCCAACAACAAAATCCCCAAATAACCTCAGAGAATTTCATATCCTAGAAATCGAACAAGCTAAAATCCATCAAATTCAAAAATAAACTCTCAAGAATAGTAAAAACACAAGAAATTGAAGCAATAGAGGAGATAGGAGGTTCTCACCAAATAATTGTAGCCTCATTTACACCATCGCCGGAAATCACCTTCAGGTTTGCAAATCCCTAACCCTAGCCAATATATATATAAATTAAATTTTATTCTGAAACAGGTGACAAGATTTTCATTCCGGCGACCGACAACTTCCACAAGACCCACTCCTAAAAATAGTGTCGACAGCTTCTGGCAGCTTCGCTGGGGATGAGCTTCCATCTCCATATTAATCAATGAATATTATCATCATACATTGGTAATGTGTCCATGTCCTTTATGAGCAAAACTACCCTTTCTTCCGTTGACATACTTCTCCCATTTTTGTCTTGGGAAAGTACGGTCAACTCTTTCAGACTTTAGGACAATCTATTCTATTATTTTTGTACATAGAGGTTCAGGAGTTCATTAGGACTTTGTATCTTTGTGTAGGGTCGGACGCCCAATAGTTGTGTTGGTGGAATAGTTCTGCCCGGGCATTGTGCGTTGTAAAGTTGGTCCTGCACTGGGTCCTCAACTTCACTTTCCCCTTCAAGTTTGATTTGTTATTTTGCAAATTAAATTGAATTTTGTCGTGTTGCGCTTGCTCTTTAACTTTTATTATAGTAATTAAATATTTCTACTTTCAAACTATTTTTTACTAAATTTTAGGCTCTTCTTAAATTAAATAAGGACTTGCCCAGTCTCAGATCGACCTTTATTAATTTTGAGTGTTTGCACTAGAATGACAAGGTATTAGCCAAATAACTAACCCCAGAGCTTTCTTATGAAGATGCTGCAATGACATTCTCATTGCTCATGTTCTCCTCCAACCTACGAACAAGCTATAATGCCCGCAATGTCGTCCCCACCATCAAGTTTGGAGCTAGATTTGAAGATCTCGAGGTCATTCTCAGAAAGGCCTCATTTGTCATAATGAAAAAGTCCACTCTGAATGTTTAGGAGCAGTCTGTTGCGTTCAGCCTGAATTGTCCCCAGGATTTCCTTTCTTACAAGAAGGAAAGGACTACTACCACCACAACACCTACTAAGCCTTTTGCTCCCATTTCAGCTATACAAAAAGAAGTTATGACCATTGAAGGCTCGATTGAAGGATTGGTTGCTCCACCGTTAGTATTTGAAATTGGATCAAGTTTGAGGATTGCACCATTAAGAAGAACTCAATGAAAGAACCGCAGTCAAATGGTTCGTAAAGTTGCAAAAGCCAAAATTCTGAAAGAGGCATCTGTCAACGAGTTTCCTCACGAGGAGGAGCTTGCATTACCTGAAGCCTCTCCTCTCTTATGAGGGAGTAGGTTTCATCCATTAATGAATACTGAGGGGTATGAAAGTATTGAAACGATTGCTGCTACTTTACCAACACCTCATGGAAATGGTGGGGAGAGGAAAAAGCATACTCCTATCACCCAAGTCAGCAAATTATTCCAGAGGCTAGCTAAAGAAATTCTAAGGGATGCGTAGTATCATCTTTCATGAAGAAAGAAATTCTAAGGCAAGTGAGATCTACCAAATGGTCTTAGACACCAACTAAAAGTTTACCTGCTCGCATTCCCATCAGGTTTCACTTGGGAAGTAGAGTTGATACTGCCATTATCACCACCAACTCTACTGTCACTAGACTCACAAGCCATCAACTGTTAATTCACATATGGGTCCGAGAGTTCTACCAATTATCATTCATGAGGATGTTCCAAAAGTTTCAAAGGAAAGGATAAAGAGGTTACCCAGTACTATATCTGGTCTACACCATAGGGAGAATACCTCACTCTGACTTGTAAATGTTAATACACCCCGACTCAAGACATTATCGTCGAAGAAAAAGATATGGGTACCCAAGCTCGCCGTACCAATACGGTTCAGTGCTCCCATAGGGCAGGAGCACGGAATGAAGCAAGGATCTGAAATATCTGACTTTGTTATAGCTATTGCCAGTGAGATTGATGAGCAAGTAGAAGACGTTCAGCAGAGTCCTCCAGATCTTAAGACAATTCAAGAATCATTTATTGAAGAAAAGGTTGAGAAGCTCAGGATCTAGATTTCTAAGTTAGCATGAGAACATAGAAGCTTCGTTGATGATGAAGATTTTGACTTTAATGACTATCTCGATGAAGACTTCATGAATATTCATGTCATCAAAACCAGAGCCATTACATCTACGCCCGACACCAAACCTATCATTGAAGGGAACGCCGTAGATGACATTCGTAGGGTTGTTTTGCTAAGAGATGAGCAAATTAGTCAAATAGAGAAAAGAATGGAAGAGATGGCCATTGGCATGGCTATTATGGCCAAAGTTCATGGACAATCTCAGCTACAACATGTAACTTCTCCAGAAGTTAATCAACCAGAGATTATACATATTATAGATGAAATAAGGGAAGTTGCCTAAGTAAATAGAGATGATTAACAGAAGAAGGATTCTCCATCAAGTGCTATGCCAGAAAAGGAATTTAAACAAATGTTCGAACAAGTTCAGGAAGCTTTAGCACAGTTTAAGGGTGGTGCAATAATTTGAAAGTTTAGACCTTACTCGGAAGAGTTCTATGTCATACCCTATCCTAAAGGTTTTGTGTCACCAAACTTTAAGATATTTGATGGAACTTGAAATCCCAAACAACACATAGCACATTCCCATGCCAGTTGTGGTAATATCGAAGGAAACAAAGCCTTGCTTTTCATCAGTTTGTTAACAGCCTGTCATGGATAGCATTTGATTGGTATGTCGAATTACCCAACGGATCAGTCAAGACATTTGTTGGGTTAGAATAGTTGTTCGCGAAGAGATTTATCAGAGCACAACATCATGTTTCAATTGGAGAACTCGTGAAAGAGAAGCAAAGGCCTAACGAGAATCTAGTAGAATATATCTTGAGGTGGGAAAACCTTAGCATGAAATGTGAAACTCCGTTATAGAAACATCATGCAATTGAGATCTTACTCAAAAGTATTCATGGGCTGGTAGCTTTCATGCTCAAGGGACTCACCATTAAATTCTTTGAGAAGCTACTCAGCAAGGCTAGCAATTTACAAGAGGAAGTTAAACATATGGAATACCGAGAAATCAGAAAAGACCATAACATCCCGAATATTCAAGAAGAAGTTTAGGACAGTGGCAACAGTTGATAAAATAAAAAAATTATTGAAGATACATGCAGAAAATTCTCATCAGGATACCTAGTTGTCATCACAGAATGTTCACCAGCAGACACAATAATATGGCTAGTCTAGCCAACAACCACATCATGTAGGATCATACCAAACAGAGAATAAGAGGGTTCCATTCATATTGGAATGAAGGAAAATAGTGTATTCCTTCAAAGCTAAAATGGTACCCAAGATGATCAGAAGTTTAATGAAGAAGCTCAACTTCAGATTATCAGATCCAAAGAAACCTAAGGAAGTTGACAGAAAGGATCAACCTTATTATTACCCGTATCATGTGATGCCTAGACACACTATAGAGGATTGTTTTTCTTTAAGGATTGGTTCAAGAGAACTTTAAAGAAGGGAATATTAAAAACCCAAAAGAATATTTAAGAGAACTTGAAAAGGTTCTGCGAATATGATTTTGGTCAAGCCACTCGCTATGATAGAGCCAAATTCAGAGGAAGATAGATGGAGTATGATTTGGAGCAAGTCATCCAAGAAAATAATAAATCATATTCATACCACTTCAACGCAAGCCTCTGTTCAGAGTTTTCAACTTGCGAGCTAGATACAAAAATTTTTCCAGAGAAATTGCCACAACCAGAAGCAAAAAAAAGAGCAATGTCGTGAAGGCTATTAGCGCTGGGGATAAGATAGGTGCTGCCTCTATTAGATTGGTTGTCTCATATTCGGGGAAGAAAATTTTGCAACTTCTGACCATGTATTATTATTTTTTTGCCCCTTCTAGGTCTTATGAATATAATGATTATGATTTTAGCTACATTTTAACTATTTCTAGTGAAAATGTAACCAATTTTGCTCAATCTAATTTATATCTCAATTCCCAAATAGATCCTTAAAGTGTTCTTAAGCCTGGTGAACCTGTTAACTAGGATAAAGAAGATGTCAAAAAGACCGACTATGATAGTGCCGGGAGTGAGGAGACAATCCTCAAATTCCATGGTGCACCACTTGCGATCAACTTGGATCTTTCCGATGAGGAAGAAGCACCAGAAATTTTGCATGCAGCATCTCAAGAGGAAGAAATCACAGAAGTGAACCTAAGGAGCGGAAAGGTATTACCACCGATAACAGCTTGAGTAGATAAAGGAAAGCAAATAGTAACTCAAGAAGAGTTACCTCTACCTTTGCCAGTGGAAGAAACACATAACCAAGTAAATATTGGAGGGTTATATAAAGTAGATTATAACGTGCTAGCTCATCTTAGGAAGTTGCAGGCTAAATTAAGCATCTATGACACTCTAATCCTGTTAAAGGAGATGAAAGAGTCTCTGGTTATAGCTTCACTTGATCCAAAGATCTGCTTAGCTCTATTGGCCAGCACATCCTCGGATGAAGTTTACTCGTTGATGGAACATCTTGGGGTAACCATTATAGTTGAAGACTTACTCCTTGGTACCGCTAGCCATAATTGACCACTCTGTATCTCTGTTAACATTGAAAGATTCTTATTGTGCAGAGTTTTACTAGATCCTGGAACATCACTCAACTTGATGAGTTTACGCACATTGGCCTATTTGGACATTAAGGCCAAAAGAATACGACCGATAAAATGATGCTAACAGGATTTAACCAAAAGGGAGTGATAGCCCTTAGATTAATTACACTACTCATGAAAGTTGGAAAATTAGTAACAACCGCCAAGTTCCATATCATCGACATCGAGACCTCTTTTAATGCTCTACTGGGTTGACCATGGATTCACGAACACATGGTTTCATCGTCTCTACACCAATGCATTAAGTATTACATTGAAGGATAAGAGCATTGCATCAAAGGAGATTTGCAACAGTTTTCAGTTCACCAAGTTGGCATTCATGAAGACGCCGTTTACTATGCAACTCTAGAGAAATATCTCTTATCTCGTGAAATTATGGCAAATGAAGTAGAAGATTTAGAAAATCACAAAGAGGGAGACATTCAACTTCGCTTCAACAATCTACTATCATATCTTCACAACATGGTGGTATAGGTTCATTTAGCCCATATACCTGAGTTCGAGGTCGTGGACGTGGATGAGGTAGTGCCAATACGATTGTTGAACTGACTAGGTTGACCATCAATATTAATGATGAAGAGAGTTTTGAAGAGGAAATAATGATGATAAAACAAAATAAAGCACAATACAAGATACCTTGAAAGATGTTGAGAAAAGTGAATATGAGACAATATATGATCAGATAAACCACTATGTGAACGTCATGTCCCTTACTCTGATTCTCTCTCAAAAGGTCAAGAGTTTAGAGGTTAAGGAAGTCCGTAGCACTGGTTCAAAGCTCATCAAATTTGATCATGCTTCTATTTCTACTAATCTTGACGACCATGTAAATTTTGATTAGAATCCTAATGAATTAATGATGTTACATTTCGCCTTTTGTAAAAAATTTAACTCAACAAAGGTATTTTCTAAAACAAATGCAGAAAGATAAATTACAACTTTTTGAAAAATTATGGAATGTTAAAAGTCAAACTCCCAATTCGAAAGAAGGTCTCAAATTTGGTACGATGGGACCAGTCGATGATTCAGAATTGTGCATGGTTGTTATTAGTGAATTGGAAGATGACCTCGATGTGGAGGATGACTCTACTGATCAGCTATTAGAAGGTGCCCTGCCTGAATTTGAAGAAGAAACTAAATCAACTATCAATGAATTGAAATAAATAAACCTCGAGACAAAAGACCAGCCCCAACCAACATTTATTAGTTTTCTGCTCGGCAACGAAGAATCTTTTGAATTGATGACGTTACTCTTAGAATTTAAAGATTTCTTTGCATGGAGTTATGATGAAATGCCAGGACTATCAGTAGAGGTTGTGGTTCATAAACTGAAAGTGGACAAAGATATAACCCCAGTGAAACAAGCTCCCAGAAGAATGCACCTCAAAATAAAGCAGCAAGTCATTATCGAGGTGAAGAAGTTAATAGACACTAACTTTATAAGAGAAGAGAAATACCCCACATGGTTAGCTAACATTGTTCCAGTTAAGAAAAAAAATGGGCAGATCCTCGTTCGTGTCGACTTCAGGGATTTAAATAAAGTGTGTCCAAAAGATGAATTTCGTTGTCGATACCAAAAATGATGGTGGATATTTCTTTGACACATGAGACTTTCTCCTTCATGTATGGATCATCAAGACACAATCAAATCAAAATGGTTCCAGAAGATGCAACACTTACAACATTCAGAACACTGATTGGGATCTTTTGCTACGTAATAATGCCGTTTGGATTGAAGAACGTGGGAGTCACATACCAATAAGCGATTATGAAGATCTTCGATGATCTCATTCACAACCAAGTGGAATGTTATGTGGATGATTTGGTCATCAAGAGTAAACAAAAAATAGATCATTTGTATAATTTGAGGATCATGTTCGAATGATTATGATAATATAATCTTAAGATGAATCCCGTAAAATACACCTTCAGCGTCACCTTCAAGAAGTTTCTAGGATTCATTGTCCGTCATCGGAGAATTGAGATCAACCTGGATAACATTAAAGCTATCTTGGAAATGCCTCCTCCCAAAACATTGAAACAACTACGTTCCTTACAAGGAAAGTTAGCATATCTGAGATGCTTTATTTCTAATCTCTCAGGTAGGTGTCAACCCTCCTCAGCATTAATTAAAAAGGATGTCAAATTCATTTAGAAAGAGAAATGTCAGCGGGGCTTTGAGGACGTTAAGCAATATTTAATGAAACCTCTTATATTGGCAGCCCCTATCCTGGAAAAACTATTGAAACTTTATACTCCGGCCTTAGACGATTCTCTCGAAGCCCTATTAGCTCAGGTCAATGATGAGGGTGAGGAAAACATGCTCTAATACTTTGTCGATGTCTAATACTGATGGAAGTAAGGCATCCACCTATTGAGAAACATTGTCTGGCTTTAATTTTTTCCGCCCAGAGCTTACACATTACATGCTTTCTCATAAAATTACCTTAATTTCAAAATTTAATTCATTACAATATTTGATGACCCGACCAACACTTATTGGATGATTAGCAAGATGGTCAATGATTTTATTGGAATTTTATAGAACTTTTTTCCCCTCCGCGCTATCAAGGGATAAAGTTTAGTAGATTCTCTTGCCGCACACCCAATTCTAGCAAGGTCCCCTCTTAATAATGAATTACCAGATGAATAGGTATTATAAATGGAATTCTCCACTGCGCAATGCTCGAAGATGTACTTTGATGCAGCTTCGTCAGCCAAAAAAGACAAAGGATCAGGAATAGTTATACCAGGCAAAACAAGAATTGGAATTGGTTTGATTTTCATCATGCCAGATAAGGGTATGTTGATATTCTCCTATCACCTGACAGAGTCGTGCACTAACAATGAAGCAGAATATGAACCGTTAATCACCAAATTGAAGTTAACAATCTTGCAATGGATAGTGCCTTTTATGGTGATTCTCAGCTCGCCATCCAACAAGTCATCGGATAGTAAAATATTTTCAAACCCAGGTTAGCAGAATACCACTGGTATGCAATGAAGTTGCTAGTGCAAATTACCAATGTAACTTTCTATCAGATTCCTTGGCAAGGTAATGCCCATGCCGATGCTTTAGCAAAACTTGTGAAGGAATTGGCGTGTCCCCCGGAGGATTTCATTGATATTACAGTACAAGGAAGATAGGTTTTGTCTCAAATAGTCCTCGACAATCTACATAAGTTTGAAAAAGAAGAAGGAATGAAGATTATAGTTGCTGATATCAATGAAGATTTGTGTAAGCCATTGATAGAATACCTGCAAACTGGAAAGTTACTGGAGGAAAAGTCTGAGGCATACCACATCACAAGAAGAGCTATGTTATATGCTTTAGTGGGAGATGTCCTCTATAGAAGATCTTTCGACCAGATATGACTGTGATATTTGAGTAGAGCAAAAACACAAAATATCGTCAAAGAAGTACATGTCGGATTGTGTGGTCCTAACCAGTAAGGATAGAAGATTAAAATGAAGATCAAGAGCCTCAGATATTATTAGCCAGAAATGATGATCAATTGCATGGATACAACCATAAAGTGTTACCAATGCCAACTGCATTGGGTGGTGTTGGACCAATCTCCAAACGTGCTACACCCAACTGTTGCCCCGTGGTCATTCGAGTGTTGGGGCACATAAATAATACATATGATATACCCTCCACCCTCTAAGGGACACAGATTTATTCTTACAACAACGAATTACTTCTCTAAATAGGTAGAGACAGCACCGTTACAAGAGGTTACAACACAGCATGTTTTGTAATTTTTCAGAAGCCAAATCATCTACCATTTTGTTGTTCCACGCAGAGTAATCTTCGATAATTAGACATGCTTCAAAAGCACCAAAATTAACAACTTCATCAAGCGGCGTGGAATAGATTGGAGATACTCTACGATTTAATATCCTCGGGCAAATGAGTTGGCCGAGGCTTTCAACAAAACACTAGTACATATTTTGAAGAAGACACTAGACAAAAATAAAAGAAATTGGCATAACAGGCTGTTAGAAGCTTTGTGGGCCTTTCGGACAATGTTTAGAACTCCAAATGTACACCCTACACATTGGTGTACATATTTGAAGCCTTACTGCCACTAGAAATCAAGACACTATCTCTCAGAGTCACAGTCACCAACCAAATCATAGCAGAAGAAGGTATGAAGCTCAGGCTTAAAAAAATGGAGAGTCTTGAGGAAAAACGACTAGAAGCACAACAACATCGAAACTTTACCAAGTAAGGATGGTACAAGCTCATGAAAAATTGGTCTACCTATGGACTTTTAAAGATGTTGACCTCATTCATATTCTCAAAAGGCCTATTTCTGCATGCCGCAAGTTAGGTGGAAAATTTGAACCAACTTGGAAGGGACCATTTTTCGTAGAAAGGTTCTATTCAAGAGGAGCCTACCAACTAGTGGATTTCCTATGTGAAGACCTATGCTGTTGATCAATGGACGATATTTGAAAACATATTATACAACATGATAATGTTTGAAAAGAGATTTTGAGATCTGGATTGTTATGGGTTTACTTATTTGGCCAAGCGTCTGTGACTGGGTCCAAAATTTTGTAATAAGATTAATCTTAATAAAATGAAAATTTTGAGGTTGCTCGCTTCATTTTTTTCTTATTTGTTTCTCTTAATTTTAGAATTTCTTTAAAATAGATTAATTTATATAAAATAATAATAAAAAAGAGAAAATTTTGCACCTTTAAAAATTAAAATTCTATCTAATAAATGTTATGTCTTTGTTCCCGCAAAATTTGAGTGCACTGATGTTTTTCCCGTCATATGCATAAAAAATGTCAAGACACAAGTTGATTTTTGCCTTCAACAATGACTTGAATTTCGCACTCAATGAGGAAAGGGCACATCATGGTGTCATCATAGACTTTGACCTGGATTTTGGTCAAGTCAATGTTACCTTGAGGGTCCCCTGATGGACATAGCTAGCCACCAAGAAAAGAAAACGTTTTCATCACTTTTGAGATTGGTACAAAATAAGACTCCTCTCTAAAGAGGAAGAAAGGCGTAAGACAACAGAATCCAATGGATGAAACTAGCTGTTTACCATCCATTATAACTACATCAACTGGAAACTTAGTCAGCTCTGACAATGAGAGACTGTCAAATGCACCGTTATGGAGAACTCAGTGTCGAAATGCCAATCGTCGCAGACACAGTGCTTTTCTACATGAAGAAAGAAGACGCCTGAAAGGGTTAAAAATTTTCTTACCCTGATTCCTGAGGGGAAAATTTACAACATGTGCATGAGGGAATCTTCTGCCAGTCCGCCTGCTATGGAAGATGAGTCTGAATTTCCTATAGGGCAAGTAAAATCTGAAGTACCATTTGAATTTTACAAGGGTTTCCCAATGTACAATGTCAAAGTTCCTATTCAGTCATCAACAAGAGGGGCATTTATGTAGTGTCTGTCATGCAATGTTCTACACTTAGTTTACTATAGTCCATTTGAAGAATTTGTAGCTACCAACATGGGACGCCAGGAGACAGTTTACTTGGATAGCGAGTCTTACATTCCATTACCTGTAGAGACAAGTCAGACGTGGTATCCTACATATATGGAGACGAGGGAGCTGCTTCAACGATCTCAATGGATCCCCATAGCAAAATTGGAAAGAATAAATAAAGTTAAGAGGAGATAATTCAATTTTTACAAAGAAATCTGAGGAAATATCGTCAACATTTTCGAAGGCCTGGAGCTATACACAGGAGTCTTCTCTGAAAGTGATGAAAGGAGAATTCTAGACTGCATATTTGTTCTAAGGGATAGAGGTCAGGATGGCCTACTGATGGAAAAAATTTATTGAGAGCCATGAAAGTGGATGAGAGGAAAAAGTAGGATAATCATCCAATGTGGGTGCTGTTATAATTTCACGAAAGATAGACAAGGGAACCCCCCCGCCCCACGGGGGATCTTAAGAAATAATGAGGTAGATTTTATGCCCTCTGATATAAAGAAGATGGTTAAATGGAGCATAATGCCAGCTGATTGCATTCCAAACAGTTGTATCATCAATATCTATGATAAAAAAGATTGGATTCCGCCGCACGTAGAACATCATGATTTTCTGAGGCCTTTCTACACAGTGTCCTTCATGAGCCAAAGTAATATACTATTTGGAAAAGAAATCAATTTTATTGGCTACGGGGAGTTTAAAGGATCTGTTAAGATTCCACTACTGATAGGTTCAGTACTATTTCTTAAAGGAAATGGAGCAAAACTCGCCAAGCATTGCATCCCAGAGGTACGACACCGCAGTGTGTCTGTGACTTTCAAAAGCATAGACAACAACAAGATTCCATACATATTCCGACCAGATCTGGGGCTGGAGGAGCTGTACTCATTGACCAAAGGAAAATATGTTGAGATTTTCATACCTATTTTATACTGTCTTTGATGATATTGCACTTTAAATAAAGGTATTTTTGATGTTTTGTTGCAAGAATGATGAATTAGGGTCATTGTAGCAAAAAGATGCAAAAAAGAGTGAATTTGGAGCGAAAAGGACAAAAATGTGAAGATTTGAACTAGGCCGCCAACGGTGCCCTCGACGCCGCCGACGATGATATTTTCCGATGACTACAGGACAAAAATTATCTAGAAGCCCGCCGACGGCGTCCTCGAGGTCGCCGACGGCGAGATCAACGGTTATGCTTACTCAAGCTTTGGATGAGGCCAAATTTTGAAGGAATTCTTAGGTAACTCTTGGGAAAACTCATCTACAACTTTAAAAGAACATTTTGGCCGAAAATGGAGAAGGGGAGAGGTAGTCTACGAAGTCTAAAGTGTGCTAGAGGCCTTGGAGGTTACCATTAGAGTTNGATATACCGGTTACCATCAAATTCCTATTGCTCTCGAGGATCAAGAAAAGACAACATTTACTAGTCCTTTTGAAACTTTTGCTTATGCAACATTCCAGAGATGTATGATGTCTATATTTAGTAAGTTAATTGATGATGGATTTGAAGTGTTTATGGATGATTTCTCTATATTTGGAACATCATTTGACACATGCTTAAATTATTCTGAAAAAGTTTTGGAGTTATGTGAAAGAACTAATTTAGTTCTAAATTGGGAGAAATATTAATTTATGGTTGCAGGAGAAATTGTGTTAGGGAAATTTTGAAAAATGGTATGGAAGCAGACCCTGCAAAAATTCAAGTTATATCTAAACTAACATCTCCTACTAATATAAGAGAGGTTAGAAGTTTTCTTGGACATGTTGAATTTTACAGGCGTTTTATTAAAGATTTTTAAAAGATTACCAAACCTCTATGCCAACTTTTAGAAAAGGACAAGAAATTTGAATTTACTAAAAACTGTTTAAATGCCTTTGAGTTATTAAAGAAAAAATTAATCACAACCCCTATTATAGCTTACCTAACTGGGAGAAACCATTTGAACTGATGTGTGATGCTAGTGATTATGCTATTGGAGCAGTCCTTGATGCCTTTGAGTTATTAAAGGAAAAATTAATCACAACCCCTATTATAGTTTCACCTAACTAAAGCCTTTGAGTAATTAAAGAAAAAATTAATCACAGCCCCTATTATAGTTTCACATAACTGGGAACATTTGAACTGATGTGTGATGCTAGTGATTATGTTATTGGAGCTGTTCTTGGACAAAGGTATGAAAAGATTATTTTGAACTGATGTGTGATGTTAGTGATTATGCTATTGGAGCTGTTCTTGGACAAAGGTATGAAATTTTAAAGGAAAAATTAATCACAACCCCTATTATAGTTTTACCTAACTGAGAGAAACCATTTGAACTGATGTGTGATGCTAGTGATTATGCTATTGGAGCTGTTCTTGGACAAAGGTATGAAAAGATTTTTAGGGATATATACTACGCTAGTAAAACTCTTAATGATGCTCAAATTAATTATATTGTTACTGAAAAAAAGTTACTGGCTATTATGTATGCTTTAGACAAATTTAGATCTTATTTAATTAGGATTAAATGTGTTGTGCACACTGATCATTTTGCTATTAAATATCTGATGCAAAAGAAGGATGCCAAATCAATGTTAATTAGATGGATACTTTTGATGCAAAAATTTGATCTTACGGTGATGTCAAACCAAGGTTGATTAGATGGATACTTTTGATGCAAGAATTTGATCTTGTGGTTTTTAAGAAAGGGGAACTGATAATCAAATTGCTGATCATTAGAATTTGATCTTGTGGTTATTGATAGAAAGGGAACTGATAATAAAATTGCTGATCATTTATCATATTTGATCTTGTAGTTATTGATAGAAAGGGAACTGATAATCAAATTGCTGATCATCTGTCAATACCATGAATTATCTGACACCGACAATGAAATTACAGACAGTTTCCCTGATGAACAACTTTATGATATTAATGAGTGGAAAATACCGTGGTATGCTGATATTGTTAATTATATTGTAAGTGATATTTTGCCACCTTTGCTGACATTGTAACAACAAAGAAAATTCATTCATTTTACGAAAGCATATTTTTGGGACGAGCCTTATTTATATAAACAATGTAAGGATCTTATTATGAGGAGAAACTAAAGTTATGACATGATCGGAAGATTAGCCAGAAGAACTTTGAAACAGGATAAGAAGTTTTGCTTTACAATACTAGGCTGAAGTTGTTTCCCGAGAAATTGAAGTCTCGTTGGTTAGGAACATTTACTGTGACTCAAGTTTATACTTACAGAGCTATTGAAATTGAAGATCAGAAGACTGGAAATAGATTTAAAGTAAATGAACATAGATTAAAACCGTATTTTGAGGGTAAAAGACCAAATTTTAAAGAGGTTTTAATGATCAGTCAATATGAATAATACCTGAATAGGTCGGGCTGACGACGTTAAACCAAGCGCATGATGGGAGACAACCCATAGTTATCTTTATTTCTATTGCGATTACAGTAGTTTTTAATTGAAATTATCATTAGATTGTGGTAGTATTGAACTGTACTTCACTTATTTACCATTGAATCATCATAAAAATTGGATTCATAGAGAAAAATTGGAACGCATTCGGACTAGAGCGAAACTGTGTAATTTTTGCCTTGGGCGCCGACAACGCCATCGACGCCGCAGATGGTGGTTTTTTCTCGAGAGTCCAGTCAAATAAATACTAAAGGCTCACCGACGGCGCCCTCGACGCCGCCGACGGCAAGACCGGCGGGATGGCAGTTTCTGGAGTTTGAATGACAGTTTTTGGCAGTTTTTGGGCGGGAGTTATCCCTTTTAAACTCCTAAATTCAATTCCTAAGTTCATATTTCCCCCAAAAACAAAGTGAAACGCCACCAAATTCATTCCTATGGCGTCCATTTCCCCTAAAAATCCTAGAATGTGAGTGTTTAATAGGAGAAAGTACATTAGTGCGGAAGCGCAGTGAATCTTCAACAAGGTACTGACGAAGAAAAGATTAATCAAGGATTGAAGATTCGTAAATCGAGGAATGAATAATCCCTCGACAGAAATTGAAGAGATGATTGTGTGGCAAAGTTGAGAAGTGTTGTGCTACACTACCGCCGCCATGGTTATTCCAATGGTAAAGGAATTTTATGTTAATTTGCATGGAATCAACTAGGGAGTCGTCTATGTGCGAGGTAGATGGATAACTTTTACTCCTGCACGGATCAATGAATTATATATGATCGAGAACGTTCCTGTCTGCCATTATTCCAACTTCGTCCCGACAAGAAACCAGATGAATGAAATTTACCAATATTTAACGGACGAAATTGAAGACTGAGAAATGAGAGAAAACAAGTATGTTAGTTTTTCTGTGACACTCCTAAATCCCGTTTCGAAACACCGGCACTTCTTTATTTCTGCAAAATGTTACCGACAATGAAGATCGGTAAAGTTTCTAAAGAAAGTGTTATTCTGAATTACTACATCCAAATGAGACTGCCGATCGATATTGGATCGATAATTATGAAGTCTCTTTTGGGTCTGATCGTTGATGGATCAACTTATGGGCTTGGACACTCTTCCACAATTTTTTCACTTTGTAGTCAGTTCCAATTATTCTATGAAAATTGGGAAAAGGTACTTCTACCTTGGAAGCCTTTGGACCCAATTAAGAGATTCCCAGCTTTTGAAGATGAAAATGACTTGACAATTATGGTGGATCAATCGTCTCAGAATTCACTACCAATTCAACCTTTAATTTCAGACAAGACTTTAGTGATCCTCCACAGAATCAAGAAATTGGAGAAAGAGGTACAAAATGTCATGAATGCAATTAATAATATCTCTGGTTTCTTTGATCATCTAGACTGGAGGATGAAAGAACATTTTGAGCACTGTGGATATTTAGAAGACAGTTTGATGCGACTAATGAGGAGGATGAAATTAATAGACGAGGATTCTACTGAAGAATTTCCATACCGACCCTTCTATAACCTCTTCGTTCATGTGAAAGCAATGGGTGATCTCAAAGGAGAATCTAACACTGAATATGATGAATAGTAGATTTATATTGCTACATGTCTGTCTATGTGTGTAATTTAATTTGAATTTTACATTTGCTTTGCTTTAAAATTATGCTTTTAGATCTCTGTATAGTTGAGACTAAGCATAGGATGTTTGTTTTCAGTGTTTCGAGTGTTGTGACTTGGATTGCGACGCTAAATTGATATATTGAGGTTGAGAAAATTCCAAACTTAGGTGCGTTATGTAACGTATATTGTAAGTGTTGGAATTTATATATAATTGTGATGTTTTGTGTTGTGAAAGTTTCTTTGTGATAAGTACATCATTTAATCACTTAAAATTATGTATATAATGATTGAACGGATGTTGTTGAGGCTGAAAATTGATCGAAATTGCAAAAATTTAGAAATTGAACCAAATCAATAGATCCCGCCGACAGCGGCCTTGACGCCGCCGACGACGAACTTTTCCCAAGACTTAGGATATAATTTCAATAGAGCGCACCGACGGTGCCAAAGGCCCCGCCGACGGCGAGATCCCAAAAAAACACCTTTAACCATGATTTTGACAAGTCAACCGCCACTATTCATCATCCCATTCCTCTGAAAAAAAGCGATTTTGACCTAGGGCTTGAGAGATCTTTGATTGGGAGGCGATTTCAAGGCATTTAGAAACCGGATTTGATCATCCCTAGGTAAGAGCTGCACTCCAAACTAAAAATATTTGATTTTCACCATGAATTTCTTCCACATTGAGGAGATCCTAAAAATTTGAGAATGTGAAGAAAACATTGGGAAGAAATTAATAGAGCTTAGTGTTGAACTCATAGAATTACTCTTGGAAGCCATTATTTGCATATTTGAAGTATATTTTGGAATTTTTCTATAATTGTGATTACATTGAAATGACTCCACGACAAAAGAGACGACTTGAGTTCAAGGAGTCTTGTTTCGTCAATGCGAAGGCTCAATTAAGGTTTACTTCAGTGTTTGAAGGAAAAAAGTGTATACAAGATAGAGTTTTTGAGAGTTTGGGAGGAGAAATTGAACGAATTATTACCGAGCAGAGGTGAGAAAACTTCTGTTACACCACCAATAAGGCTGCTGCAAATATTGTGAAAGAATTCTATGCCAACGTGTTCTATTCTGAAGATGAAATTGTTCTAGTGCGGGAATTTCCTGTTGAATTTAATGCCGCCCGCATTAACTCTTTTTACAAAGTCCCAGACTCTTATAGCTGTCATTATGAAACCTTCAGTTTAATGGAAGACCCTTGAATGATGTGATCAACTTTCTCACTGATGGGAAAGGAATGTGGAAGATTAAGCAACGAGAACAGGTAAATTTTTCTGCTTCCATGCTGAATGCCACCTCTAAAGGGTGGCACTATTTTATTTCCTTTACTCTGTTACTGACCAAAAAAAATATGTTGAGATTTTCATACCAATTTTATATGAATGTAAGCCCTAAAATAATAAAATTGGCAAGATGAAACACTGACCAAAGGAAAATATGTTTAGATTTTCATACCTATTTTATGCTGTTTTAATGATATTGCACTTTAAAGAAAGGTATTTTTGATGTTTTGTTGCAGGAATGATGAATTAGGATCATTGGAGCAAAAAGATGCATGGAATATTGCACTTTAAAGAAAAGTATTTTTGATGTTTTGTTGCAGGAATGATGAATTAGGGTCATTGGAGCCACTTTAAAGAAAGGTATTTTTGATGTTTTGTTGCAGGAATGATGAATTAGGGTCATTGGAGTAAAAAGATGCAAAAAGGAGCGAATTTGGAGCGAAAAGGTCCAAAATGTGGAGATTTGAACTAGGCCGCCGACGACGAGATTTTCCTGAGACTACAGAACAAAATTCTCCAGCAGCCCGTCGACGGTGCCCTCGAGGCCGCCGACGGCGAGATCGACGGTTATGCGTACTCAAGCTTTGGATAAGGCCAAATCTTGAAGGGATGCTTAGGCAACTCTTGGGAAAGCTCATCTACAACTTTAAAACAACATTTTAGCCGAAAATAGAAGAGAGTCTAGAGAGTAAGAGGCCTTGGAGGTTACANAAAGAAATGTATTTTTGATGTTTTGTTGCAGGAATAATGAATTAGGGTCATTGGAGCAAAAAAATGCAAAAATGAGCAAATTTGGAACGAAAAGGGCTAAAATGTGAAGAATTGAACTAGGGCGCCGTCGGCGCCATGCGCCATCGACCCCGCCGACGGCGAGATTTTCCCGAAACTCTAGAATTAATTCATTAAGAAGGTCCGCCGACGGCGCCCTCGAGGCTGCCGACGGCGAGCTCGGCGGTTATGACCAATCAGGCTGTGGATAAGAACAAATTTTGAAGGGATGCTTAGACAACTCTTGGGAAAACTCATCTACAACTTTAAAAGAGGATTTTGGCCAAAAATTGAGGGGGAGCCAGAAGAGAAGAGAGTTCCTAGAGATTAGAAATGTTCCATTAGTGTTTGCTATNAAAGATGCAAAAAGGAGCAAATTTGGAGCGAAAAGGACCAAAATGTGGAGAATTGAACTAGGCCGCCGACGGTGCCCTCAACCCCACCGACGGTGAGTTTTTCCCGAGACACAGGTCAAAATTCTTCAGAAGCCCGCCGACAGCGCCCTCGAGGCCGCCGACGGCGAGAACGACGGTTATGCCTACTCAAGCTTTGGATAAGGCCAAAATTTGAAGGGATGCTTAAGAAACTTTTGGGAAAGCTCATCCACAACTTTAAAAGAATATTTTGGCCAAAAATTGAGAGAGTCTGGAGGCCTTGGATNTTTGCAGGGATGCTTAGGCAAGTCTTGGGAAAGCTCATCCACAACTTTAAAAGACTATTTTGGCCAAAAATTGGAGAGGAGAAGGGAGTCTAGGAGAGGGGGAAGTGCTACAGAGAGTTTCTGGAGGTTAGAAAGGTTCCAATAGTGTGAGGAATTCTTCGACAGATTGTAAGAGTGGGTGGAAAGTGAGAGATATCTTCCTCCTTGCTACTTCGAAGAGGAATTTTGTGTGCTGAAAAGAAAGGAAGAGATTCAGAGGAACTTCGAGGAGTGTTCTTGGCTGAGGAATTCTTCGAGAGATTGTAAGAGTGGAGGAAAAGTGAGAGATTTCTTCCTCCTTGCCGCTTTAGAGGAATTCTGTGTGTTGTAAAGAAAGGAAGAGATTCAGAGGAACTTTGAGGAGTTTTTGAGGAATTCTGTGTGTTGTAAAGAAAGGAAGAGATTCAGAGGAACTTCGAGGAGTGTTCTTGAGGTGGAGAAATTAGAGATAGGAGAGGAATTCTGTGTGTTGTAAAGAAAGGAAAAGATTCAGAGGAACTTCGAGGAGTGTTCTTGGGGAGAAATTTAGAGATAAGTTATTTATTTGTTGTATTTTATATGACTTTGATTTTATATATGAATTTTGAGTTTTGTTGTGTTTTCCCCATGAGAAAATTTGTGTGCTGTAAAAAAAGGAAGAGATTCAGAGGAACTTTGAGGAGTGTTCTTGGGGAGAAATTAATTATTGTAGTTTGTATGACTTTGATTTTATATATGAATTCCGAGTTTTGTTGTGTTTTCCCCGTGAGATCTTAGTGGTTTTCTCTGTCTTTCTCCTTGTCTTGAGATTTGTGAAATGGTGAAGCCTGTTTAAGAAATTGTGATGATCTTTTCACTTCGATCTTCATTTACTTTCAATCTGGCCAACTANGGAACTTCAAGGAGTGTTCTTGGGGAGAAATTAGAGATAAGTTATTTACTTATTGTAGTTTGTATGACTTTGGTTTTATATATGAATTATGAGTTTTGTTGTGCTCCCCATGAGTTCTGAGTAGTTTTCTCTGTCTTTCTCCTTGTCTCGAGATTTGTGAAATGGTTCCATGAGATCTGAGTAGTTTTCTCTGTCTTTCTCCTTGTCTCAAGATTTGTGAAATGGTGATCTAAATTGGTGAAACCATGAAAATGTTTAAGAAATTGTTATGATCTTTTCACTTCAACATTAATTTACTTTCAATCTGGTCAATTGATTTGTTAAAATATGTTGAATTTTACAACTAAAGTGAAGATTACATCAAAAATTCAAGGAGATCAAAGCCCTTGGAAGTTGGGTGCAAATAAATAGGGAAATAATATTATCGGGCATAGAATTGGAGATTTTAGAGTGACAGACTAAAATCCCCAATTCGGTCCTATCGTTTGGGTGCTGATGTGTATATGTTAGCCCTCAGGCGAAGGGAACGTAGGAGCTCCGAAGTGAGAGCTGGTATCCTCCCAACTTAGCCGCAGATTCAGTGAACAAGCGTAAGATATTAGTTCGTAGTTCTAAATCACTCCCTGTGATCGATATCTAGGACTCCATTAGAGCCCTATATTACTTGAGCGATATGTATACTTGCGTTGACAATATCTAGGACTCTCCATTAGAGCCCTATATTACTTGAGCGATACGTATACTTGCATTGATAAGTGTGACTTTATTGCTTTTCTAAAATCTTAGTTCGTAGTTCTAAAGTTACTCCCTATGGGATCGATATCTAGGACTCTATTAGAGCCCTATATTACTTGAGCGATACGTATACTTGCGTTGATAAGTGTGACTTTACAATTTTTGAATATTTATTACGTACATATTTATCTTATATTTTTAAGCATATATAAAGTCGCGGTCAGCCAACCATGCATAAATGAGTGATATATATAAGTAAAAAATGTTGAAGCCAAAGATCATTAACAAGAATCCTATTTAACCTTTCCTAAATTTGACCTCTTCTCTATGTAAAAGAGGGCCCAGTAAATCCCAAGTCAAAAAGGCTAGCTGCCTGGATGTTATCACAACAAAAAATGAGCTTGGAGAGGTTTAGAGGTCTTCCCCCAATCTTCTCAGCAGAGTTAACAATACAGTTAATTTCTCAGTCATATTGGAACCAATAGAATGAAGTACATATCATAGTTTCAATTTGGAGGTTTTTTTGCATCCAGCATAAATGAAGGTTGCACACCCAGAGTTCACATTCTTAATAATGGAAGGATGAACCAAATGAGAGTGACCCAGAGTTCACATTCTTATTACATCTTTTAATCAGTTTGAAGGGGAATCTATTTATGAAGCATGGCAAAGATTTAAAGAACTCTTAAGAAAGTGTCCACACTATGATATACGAGATTGGTTAATAATTCAAACTTTTTATAATGGATTAGTTGGATCTCATAGATCAATTATCGATGCCGCTGTTGGTAGTTCATTGATGTTAAAACCATTTGATGATGCTTATGCTTTAATTGAAGAAATGGCTACTAATAATTTTCAATGGCCTTCTAAGAGGGTAAATCCTAAGAAAGTAGCCAATATTCATCAAACTGATACATTTACCGTGTTAGCAATTCAAGTTGCTAAAATTTCAAGTAAGTTAGACTAATTTGGAATGAATTTTTCTCAACCAAATTCCATAATTGAAGAGAAATCATTAGGTCAAATGGTAAATTCTCAAGCATCATTAGAAACTTTAAATGCCACAAATAATATGCAAAATAACCCATATTCCAATTATTATAACCCGGCTTAGAAGAACCATCCCAACTTTAATTGGAATAACAATTCGGGTGGTAATAATTAGCAATGAGGGAATAACCAAATAAACCCATTGGGAAACTGGAACAACCAGAGGAATAATAATTATAGATCTACTTATTCTCCACGTTTCAACAGTGATACACAATTTAAGGAGAAGAAGTTGTCTGTAGAGGAAGTGGTGTTACAAATGGGAAATTAATTACAAATTCAAGGCTCTACAATTAGAAATATCGAGTATCAACTTGGGAAAATAGCAAATTCATTAAGTAATAGATCCCAAGGAACACTTCCTATTAATACCAAGTCAAATCCAAAAGACCATAATAAATAACAAGTAAAAGTCTTTCAACTTAGAAGTGGAAGAGAGTTGGAAGGTCGGGTTCAAAAAGAAATTGAAGTAGAGAGAGAAGAAATTGAAGAATCAAAAGAGCATGCTCCAAAAGATTCTGACAGACCTATTTCTCCATTGAAAATTGATTTAGAAAAACCACCGCCTCCATTTCCTCAGAGACTTCGCCAGCAAAAGTTGGATAAGCAATTTTCCAAATTTCTGGAAATATTTAAGAAGCTTACAATTAATATTCCATTTGCTGAAGTCTTAGAACAAATGTCGAGCTATATAAAGTTTATGAAGGATATTCTCAACAAGAAAATGAAGTTTGAAGATAATCAGACTGTTGCACTTAGTGAGTGCAGTACAATAATTCAAAAAAAGCTTCCTCAAAAGCTTAAAGATCCTGGTAGCTTGACAATTACATGTGCAATAGGAGACAGATTCTATGGGAAAGCAGTATGTTACGCAGGTGCAAGCATTAACCTTATGCCATTATGAATATTTAAGAGATTGGGATTATGAGAAACAACCCTTACTATTGTAGCTCTGCAGTTAGCAGATCATTTGATAACATACCCTAAAGGAGTTAATGAAAGTAGATTAATTTATTTTTTCTGTTGATTTTATTGTGCTAGATATGGTGGAAGATAAAGAGATAGTTATCATTTTGGGGAGACCTTTCTTAGCGACAGGAAGAGCAATAATAGATGTGCAAAAATGGGAATTAACAATGCACGTGAATGATCAAATTATTACTTTTAACATTTTAAGATCAATGAAATACCCTGCAAAAGGTAAAGATGATTAATGTTTTAGAATGGATATTATAAGATATTTAAGGGAAGGCCCTTTTAAGACTACTTATGAAGAAAAAATTGAAGAAAAAGATTTGGAACACGAGCAAGAAGAGGAATTATATCAATGTGAAGATCTTTCTAAGGAAGATTCAAACTATGTTCGAGAAAGTTTTGAACTGGACACGATAGACAAAGATAAACCATTTTGTCCATCTAATGAAAACTTCCAGAACTAGAGTTGAAGTTACTTCTTGATCATTTAAAATATACCTTTTTAAGAGATTCCTCTACTTCAGCTATTATAATTTCCTTAAAATTAACAATGGAAGAAGAAGAAAGGTTGATGAAAATTTTGAAAAAAATTAAGAAAGCCTTTGAATGGGCAATTACTGATATTAAAGAAATTAGTCCTTCAATTTGTATGCATAGAATTCATATGGAAGAGAACTGCAAACCCAGGGCTGATCCACAAAGGAGATTGAATCCTATTATGAAAAAGGTTGTTAAGAAAGAAATTTTAAAGTGGTTAGATGTTGGAATTATCTACCCTATTTAAGATAGTGTATGGGTTAGTCCAATTCATTGTGTTCCTAAGAAAGGAGGAATAACTGTAATTGTAAATGAAGATAATGAGTTAATACCTATTAGTTAAGTTACAGAGTGGCAAATATGCATTGATTACAAAAAATGAAATCTTGCCACTCGGAAAGATCATTTTCATTTACCTTTTCTAGATCAAATGCTGGATAGACTAGGTGGGCATAAATACTTTTGTTTTCTGGATGAATATACTGATTATCACCAAATTCAAATATATCCTGAGGATCAAGAGAAAATAACATTTAATAGTCCTTATGATACATTTGCTTTTAGAAGAATGCCCTTTCGATTACGTAATGTCCCTACTACATTTCAAAGATGTATGATGACAATTTTTTTTTATTTATTAGAAAAGGGATTGAAGTATTCATGGATGACTTTTCAATGTTTTGAACTACATTTGACTCATGTTTATAACATTTATCAAAAGTTCTTAAGCACTGTGAAGAAACAAATTTAGTCCTTAATTGGAAAATATGCCAATTTATGGTAGCAGGAGGAATTGTATTAGGTCACCAAATATCAGAAAATGGTATGGAAGTAGATCCTGTTAAAATTTAAGTGATCGCTAATTTACCTTATCCAAAAAATTTAAGAGAAATTAGGACTTTTTTGGACATGCTGGATTCTATAGACGATATAGTAAAGACTTTTCAAAGATTGCTAAGCCTTTTTGCCATTTACTGGAGAAAGATGTAATTTTTAATTTTGATGAGGAATGCTAAAAAGCTCCTAAATTATTAAAAGAAAAATTAATCACTACACCAATTATAGTTTTACCAAGTTGGGAAAAATCTTTTGAATTAATGTGTGATTATAGTGATTATGCTATCAGAGCTGTTTTAGGACAAAGTTATGATAAAATTTTCAAAGTTATTTGCTATGCTAGTAAAACTCTTACTGAAACTCAAATTAATTATACAACAACTGAAAAAGAGTTATTAGCGATAGTATATGCTTTTGATAAATTTAGATCATATTTAATTGGAACTCATTGTGTAGTGCAGACAAATCATTCTGTCCTTTGATAAATTTAGATCATATTTGATTGGAACTCATTGTATAGTGCATACGGATCATTCTGCTACAGTATATGCCTTTGATAAATTTAGATCATATTTGATTGGAACTCATTGTATAGTACATACAGTTCATTCTGCTATTAAGTGCTTAATGAAAAAGAAGGATGCTAAACCTAGAATTATAAGATGGATTCTTCTTTTGCAAGAATTTGAATTTATAATAGTTGATCAGAATGGGATTGAAAATCAAATTGCTGATCATTTGTCCAGGCTTGAATTAGAAAAACCACTCTATTTTGAAAATGAAATTAATGAACATTTTCCAAATGAAAAATTATTCACTATTAATGAGTGGTGTGTTCCGTGGTATGCCGACATTGTGAACTTTATTGTTAGTGATATTATACCCTATGGAATGATATACCAACAAGAGAGAAAATTTATTTCTGAAGCTAAGACTTATTTCTGGGATGACCCATTTTTATATAAACAAGGAACGGATCAGATTATTCGAAGATGTATACCATTAGAAGAAACTTATGAGATTATACAAAAATGTCATAATTCTGATTTTGGGGGTCATTTTGGTGTTGATAAAACAACAAACAAAATTTTACAAGCTAGATTTTATTAGCCTATAATTTTTAGAGATGTTAATTCTTATATCAAAACTTGTGATAGATGTAGGCAATATTTCTAGAAGAAACGAGATGCCCCTAAATTATATGCTAGAAGTTTAAATATTTGATGTTTGGGGATTAGATTTCAAGGGATCATTTATACAATCTTTCGAAAATCTATATATTCTGTTAGAAGTGGATTATGTATCCAAATGGATGGAAGTTATTGCTTTACCTTGATGTGATGCTCAAAGTGCTGCAAATTTTTTTAAAACTGAAATTTTTGTAGATTTGGGATGCCAAGAGTTATCATTACTGATGGGGGAAGTCATTTCAAAAATGCCATAATGAAGAAGTTATTAAAGAAATATCATATAAAGCATAATATTGCTACTGCTTATCGTCCTCGGACAAGTGGTTTGGCTGAATTATCCAATTGGGAAATTAAAAGAATTATGAAAAAATCTGTGAATCCAACAAAAATGGATTGGTCAATCAAACTTGACTATGCTTTATGGGCTTATAGGGCTGCATATAGAACTCATATAGGAATGTCCTCATATAGGCTAATATTTGGGAAAGCTTGTCACTTAGCAGTTGAACTTGAGCATAAAGCATATTGGGCAATTAAAGAGTTCAATTATAATTTGAAAGTTACCGCTGAGAAAAGATTATTACAATTAAATGAGCTTGAAGAAATAATGAATGAGTCTTATGAACGTGCCAAAATTTATAAATAAAAGAAGAAGATGTGGCATGATCCAAAGATTCTTACTAAAAATTTTCAACCAGGGCAACAAGTTTTTCTATATAATTCAAGGTTAAGATTATTTCCAGGCAAACTTAAGTCTAGGTGGATGGGCTCTTTTATTGTGACTAAAGTTTATCTTTATGGAGCTGTGGATATTAAAGATTCTAAATCTGAGAAAATTTTTAAAGTGAATGGACATAGGCTGAAATCTTATTATATAAGGAATCAGCAAAAGTTTAATGATAGAATGATGTTGGGTCAACCAGAGTAAGCACTGGTTACGGCAAACTAACGATGTAAAACCAAGTGCTTTGTGGGAGGCAACCCATAAGTATTAGTGTGTTTTTATATTTATTGTTGTTTTATGTGTGATTAAGAAAATTGGGGCAGTATTTTGAGATTATTATGTGTTAGTATTGCTTTAAGACTTTATTTAATAGTCTAAACATGTTAAAATGAGAATTTGGATGTTAAGTTGACTTGTGCAAAAATGTGCACTGCCGCTTAAGCGTAAAATCCGGCGCTTAAGCGCGACAGTTTAAGAACATGTGTAAAATTAATATTCTAGAAGGAAACAACACCTAGAAGTTTGCAAAAATGTGTCTTGGCAGTTTCTAAACGTGTCTAGGACTTATTGGAAGGATTTAGGCCTATAAATAGAAGGGTTTAGCGAAGGAATTTCACCCCATATCATTTCTAGCCCTAAAGCCTAAAAGAGAGAGTTTTTAAAGATGTCTTCATGGGAGATGGATTTGAAGAAGAAGGAAGATACCAAGAAATTCATTTTTCAAAGTACACAAGAGATGTATAACAGTTTCTTAGCTGTTAGTATTGAAGAAATATCAGAGAAGATCAACAAAATTGAAAATATCATGTCTGTACTGGAGACTAAGGTATTGGAAATTCATGCACATCAAGAGCAAATTGGATGATAATTGAAAATGAAATTTGACCACACTAGTTATATAGAGGAAGCAAATAAGGAGATTTTTCTTATGCAAAAGTGGATTGAAGAAGATTGCATCAGAGCACATCACCACCGTTCATTTTATCAACTTTATATTCTAGTTGCCCCAGAAGATACTAATGAAAGACCTGAATTTGTTCCTTATAATGAAGAATGGAATTAAGTTCTATGTTTGCTTTTTGTGTGATTAAAGTTGTTGTCTTTAAGTGTTTTTAGTGTTTAAGACATGTGTTAGTGTTTATTTTTCTTATCTGTTTAATTGTGAATGTGTGTTAAGTGTCTTTTACTTAGGGAAATTTTCTCATCCAAAACTATTTGGAGTGAGAATTATGTGTCAAGAGTATTTGTACTTATTTGTGAATTAATATAAGTTTATTTTTGAGAAAATTTTGTGTTGTTTTAACTTTGAATTAAAATAGTTATTAAAGAGAATTTTGAGAGAGAGAGGAGTTATAGAAAGTTGAAAATAGTCAATTAAGTGCTAAGAGACCATTTAGGGGTGGTTTACTTAGCAAAATAGTGCATTTTACTTAAATTTGAAAATTTCAAAAATAATGCTATGGCGCGTAAGCTTCACTTACCCGAGAGGCATGCGCCTAAGCGCCACTTACCCGCGCTTAAGCTCCGGTTCATGAAAATCAGTTTGTGAACGGTTAAAAGTGAAATTTTGGCCTAAAAACACGATTTTTAACGCCTCCCATCATCTTCTGCCTCTCAAAATTGCGATTTTAAGGGCTAGGGCGCACCATTAAGTGGAGATTTCTTGGTGGAATCAAGAAAAATTTGCTAGATGCGGATTCCTTGAGGTAAGAGGTTTACTTCTATGCAAAAATTTTGGATTTTAACCATGTATTTTGAGCATAATTGGAGAAATTTGAAAATTCACTATTCATGATGAAAAATGAGGAAAAATCTATGGAAATTGCTTCGAATGTTTAATTTGTGATCTTGAAAGTTTAGTTTAGTGATTTAGACTTGATTTTAGAAGTTATTTTTGGAATTTATAAAATTTGTAGAATAGCACCAAGAATGAAGAGGAATAGAGGAAAAAGCCCATCTGATTCGAGCAAATTTGTCATTTTGAAGGCTCAAGATCGATGCAGTGATACTCTACAGTCACGAAAATTGATTTCAGAGTGATGTTTTATAAATTCGGGTGGAGAAGTGGAAGATTTAATTATTTGTCAATAGTGGGAACAATTTTGTTGTTTCTCTGTTGTCGCAGTGATTTCTGTTGTGAGGGAGTTCTATGCAAATCTCTCTGAAGCTAAAGATAATCAAGTTATGGTTTGAGGAAAGTTGGTACCTTTTTTCGACAGAGGTAATCAACTTATTTTACCATTTACCACTGAATACTTTATGTTTTTATGCAAATTATAGTCCTACTGAAGCGGAGTTAGATGAGATTATTTCATACTTGACTATTACGTGAGGTCTTTAGAAGATTACAATGAGAGAAGAGTAAATTTCCCAACTTCAAAGTTATGTGCACCTTCAAATGCCTCACACTATTTCATTTCTGCTCGTCTGCTTCCGACCAATCATCTCAGTGAGTGACCAGAGAAAGAACAACGTTAAACTATTGTATTCAAGAGGGAAAGCTCATCAACATTGGAGCTTTGATTTATCAACTATCATCAGTTCTGCTACAGCTGTTACAATTGCAGGTATGGGATTTGCTTCCTTGATCTTTTCTTTGTGCGAGCAGGCTCGGGTTACATATGATAGTTGGGAAGAAGTTATGTTACCTCTAAACCCCATCATGAAGGTGAATGTGAAGACTTATTCTAAGCATGAAATTTTTGGCTGGATAGGAGGATTTTCCAGGAGATATGGAATTGAAACGTCTGATGCATCTACCACTGTTGCTTCTTCATCTAGACCATCTACTTCACTTGCTTCTACATCTCGAAGTGAGTCTACTCTTACCCGAGATGAGTTATTGCAGAAGATGATGGATAATATCAAATTTACCGCAGATAAGGTACAAAATTTAGAGCATTTTGCATATCATATTAATAGTTATAATATAAGGAAGAATTATTATGAAGAGAAATCTCACTCATCTTTAGAGAGCCTGATTAGAGGCGACCCGGGAGTGTAGAAGATGATGGATAATATCAATTTTACCGCAGATAAGGTACAAAATTTAGAGCATTTTGCATATCATATTAATAGTTATAATAGAAGGAAGAGTTATTATGAATAAAAATTTCACTCATCTTTAGAGAGCCTGATTAGAGGCGACCCGAGAGTGCAATTTCCTCCATATCCTCGATAACCTGATTATGAGCCTGCAAAAAAATGGTATAACGATAGTTCTGATGATGAAGAGTAGAGTTGAAAGATTTATTTTGTGATTGCAATATGATATGAACTATGTGGTTTGTGCTTGCTACATTTGCATCTGTGTGTTGTTTTGGACTATGTTGTGTTTTGGACTTTTATGTTTTATTGCTATTATGACATTTGTGTTAGTTAAAATTTTATTTTTAAATTTTAGGGTAGTAACCGTTGTTTTGTGTTTAGTACTGTGATTTAGTTAGTTTAAAACTTAATTTAATTTCATATCTGTTATAAAGTGAAAATCTTGCTAGGCTTAGATCTTAAACTTGAAATTCAGAAACTGCTACCCTTTATTTTTCTTTTATCATGTTTGCCAGTGTCTTTATGTTAAGCTTGTGATGTCAATAGTGTGTATGTTTGCTTTTATGTTTATACCCACTGTTTAGAAGTCCATTGAATCTCTCCATTTTAAAGGAAATGAAAATATATAAAATTTGATCAAAAATTAATTTTACTCCTATTTTTAGTTTTATACTTGTATCATTAAGGTTTAAAATTCCTGTTAGCATGTTATTTTTAAATTTTCATTCCTGCTTATATATATCTGATGCTAAACTATTTAATCTGTTAAAAATTGAAGTTTGGGAGGATGAAAAATATTTTCAAAACTGTAATTTTATTTGTTCTCAAATGTGCTATAAGTGAATTTAATTTGAAAAGAAAAAAAAAAATGATCATGTATATGAAGTTATATTAGGGAAGTAAAATTTGATTTTAGAAATGAGTAAGGTATGTATATGAAGTTATATTAGGGAAGTAAAATTTGATTTTAGAAATGTGTAAGAAAATTTAGTTAAAATTTTTAAAATTTGATTTTAGAAATGAGTAAGAAAATTTAATTAAAATTTTAAATTAGGGAAGTAAAATTTGATTTTAGAAATGAGTAAGAAAATTTAGTTAAAATTTTAAGTAATGGGGAAGTAAAATTTGATTTTAGAAATGAGTAAGAAAATTTAGTTAAAATTTTTAGTAATGAAAAAAAATTTAAGTTAAAAAATTTTTAAATGAGAAAATGATTAATATAAGTAACTATCTTTAGTAATAAAAATTGTATATTTGAAAAATTTAGATAATTTAGACTTTTATTTTTAATACTCAAATTTCTTTTATTAAAATAATTTTTAAAATTATTACTATACTTATAAGTAAAAGACTTATATCAAGACTTTGCTTTTGGAAAGGAGAAGTGGAATTCAAAATCATTAAAGGCCTATCCAGATATACTAATCCTTGCCTAAAAAAGAAAAGAAAAAAAAGAAAGAAAAGAAATTGAAAAGAAAGAAAAGAAAGAAAATGAAAAGAAGAAGAAAAGNGATTGAAAACAATCCCTGAAATGAAATATATATATATATATATATATATAGATATTATATAGGATTGAAAGCAATCCAAATGAAAAAGAGAAAAGAAAGAAAAAAAAAATATAATATAAAAGTGAGGAGAAACTTGAGAAGATGCCTAATCAAAAATTGGTTTCACTAGACCTACCTATAGGGAAAACTTAAATACCTTCTTGAACTTATATTTATGGAATAGGCCTTTTACAAAAGAGTTCTCATGAAGTTCCTATCTTTTGAATATTCTAAGTGACTTAATATTGCAACATATAGCCATTCTTGAAATTAATAGAAGACTAGAACTTTTAAACTTGATAACTAGATAAACTTGTGGCTACAGAATTAATTCAATTACTTGAATCTTTTCTAAAAATCTCACTATGATATTTATTTAAATCAAACTTATAGTATTTCTTAATTAAAACTTTATTACAGTAGATCATAACTTTTATATAGTACTAAAATTACTTGAGGACAAGTAATAGTTAAGTTTGGGGGAATTTGACCAAAGAAAAATATGTTGAGATTTTCATACTTATTTTATATTGTTTTTAATGATATTGCATTAAAAAGGTATTTTTGATGTTTTGTTGCAGGAATGATGAATTAGGGTCATTGGAGCAAAAAAGATACAAAAAGGAGCGAATATGGAGCAAAAAGGACCAAAATGTGAAGATTTGAACTAGGCCGCTGACAACGCCCTCGACCCCGCCGATAGCGAGTTTTTCCCGAGAATACAAGACAAAATTCTTCATAAGCCCGCCGATGGCGCCCTCGAGGCCGCCGACGGCGAGATCGACGGTTATGCCTACTCAAGCTTTGGATAAGGCCAAATTTTGAAGGGATGCTTAGGAACCTCTTGGGAAAGCTCATCCACAACTTTAAAAGAATATTTTGGCCAAAAATTGGACAGGTCCTGGATGTTAGAAAGGCCCTAGAGGTTAGAGAGGTTCCATTAGTGTGAAACAATTGTGAGGATTTCTTCGAGAAATCGTAAGAGTAGAGGGAAAGTGAAAAATTTTTTCCTCATTGCTACTTTGAAGAGGAATTCTGTGTGCTGTAAAGAAAAAAAGAGATTCATAGGAACTTCGAGGAGTTTTCTTGGGAAGAATTTAGAGATAAGTTATTTACTTGTAGTTTGTATGACTTTGATTTTATATATGAATTCCGAGTTTTGTTGTGTTTTCCTTATTAGTTTTGAGTAGTTTTCTCTGTCTTTCTCCTTGTCTCGAGATTTGTGAAATGGTAATTTAAATTGGCAAAGCCATGAAAATGTTTAAGAAATTATGATGATCTTTTCATTTCGATCTTAATTTACTTTAAATCTGGCCAATTGATTTGTTAAAATATGTTGAGTTTTACAACTAAAGTGAAGATTACATCCAAGATTCAGGGAGGTCAAAGCCCTTAGAAGTTGGGTGCAAATAAATAAGGAAATATTATTATCGAGCGTAGAATTAGAGATTTTGGAGTGACAGACTAAAAT